>JAIUZE010069963.1:0-88241 GCA_022085475.1 Heliosperma pusillum | reverse complement strand
GAATGGAAGCCCAGCTTTAAAGTACTAGCAACCCTTTTGTGGATCTCCTTAGGGTACTCATGTGGTTGTATCATGAGTCTTGGGTGCGATGGATCTTCGCATTTCTCTAGGTCTGCGCAGTCTAGGTTTAGGGTTGAGTTGTATCTTGGCCATGTTTTAAAGGTAACCTCTGAGCTAAGATATGTGCTTTGGATCTGGGCCATGTTTTAAAGGTAACCGATGAGCCTAGATGTGTGCTTTGTATTTTGGCAATGTTATTAGGGTAACCGCTGAGCCTAAATATATAAGTATATCCTACCTCGTAGGTATAGACTCGAGTTACAGAAGTCTTCTATTGACTGTCCTAAGAACTTATGCCTGTTTCTAGACGTATTGGTCTTTCCTGTTTGATGATCTATGAGAATCTTAGAAGGGAGATGGCAGCAGGTAGGTTGATAGAGTTTGGATTACCGGTTGTTAATTGATTCACATGATAGCTTGCATGAGTAGCTTAGCCTTCATATGATAGGTTATATGTTAGTTATTTGTTTCATAACATGATAAGCATATCATATATGTTAAAGTTTTGTATTTGCCATATACATTTCTTTTATGTTGTTCATGTTTTATTAAACTCGACATTTCGTGGCTGGGAGAACTCGGAGTTACTCCCCACTGACTGTGGCTTCCGTGTTTATATTTAATGCGGTTGGCAGGTTTGTGATGCATACTTGGGTACATTGACGAGCTAGCGAGTGAAGTATTACCTTGGACCTATATTCGGTTCTTAGGATGTAATATTATTATACACTCTTTTATTTCCGTATTTATACGGGAAACATGTCTCCCGTTTTGGATACTTCTTATGTATAATATTATTTCCTTTTTGTTATGAACCTTTTTCTTTAAGACACCTTTGTTATGATGAATATATTTAATAGTAGGTTCCGGTTTTCAAAATTTACCGATTTTTCACTAAAGTGAACCTATTAGAAACGTATTCTCATCTTTTATTTATTTAAATTATTTGTTTTCTTTCCGCATATTTGAGGGTGTCACAGTTGGTATCAGAGCATTTTTGCTCCCGACGCACGTTTGTGTACCCTTGTATAAATAACTTGACCTTAATAAAATAATAAACTTGTGAGATAGAATGGTAGGATGGGTAGATTAGGATTTATGTTGTAGTCTCTTTGTGCTTGCTAAATGATAAGTACTAATCTGTGTTTTCTTTTGCAAGATGCCTCCGAGAATTGACAACACGATCTTAGCAGCTCTTACTGTTATTATTCAAAATCAGCAAAATCAACAAAATCAACAAGCGAATCCTATTCCTAATCCTCCTCCCGACCGTGAGAGACACGGGAGTTGTACATGGGTTGCTTCACAACTATCTAGGAGCCAAGCCAAAACCTATGGTGGTGAAGTAGACCCCGTCAAACTTTCTGAATGGTTACGAGAAATGGAGAAGAACTTTTCTCTTTATGAGGTTCTTGATACGGATAAAGTCCGTCTTGCTTCCCACTTCTTAGTGAAGGAAGCAGATCAGTGGTGGTCACTTACTGGCCCTACTTCCAAGTTGGAACCCGATTTTGGGTGGACTCGTTTCCGTGAACTATTGGAGGCGAGGTTCTACCCGGATGAATTGAGACAGCAGAAACTGAAAGAATTCATGGACTTCAAACAAGGAGTTCTCTCAGTTCAGGAGTTCACAACCAAGTTCCACGAGTTGGCTCATTATGCCACTCGGCTTATCTCAAGGGAGGAAGACAAGGCATTCTTTTACCTGGGAAAACTTTCTCCTCAGGTGAAGGGCAAGATCAGTAGGGGTGCTACTTCTTTTGTCTCTATCTACAATGATGCCATTTGGGCAGAGAGTTCTATTTGGGAGATTGCCGACGAGGCTCGTTCCTCGTATGTTGCTCCTCATTCTTATGGCAAGAGACCATTATATCCTACGTCTCGACCTTCCTTTTCCTCCTCTTTCTCAAACAAGAGGAGGAATGTTCAGAGTGGACAAGCAACTCGAAGTAACAGTCCATTCGTCCTGAGCAACAACAACGATCTTCAGGTATACCATTCTTATTCGTTGAAGATGATACACATAGACTTATTCTAGTCAGTCGCATGCGCGATCTTTCTTAGCCTTATTTCTAGCCTTCCTAGGCTCTAAACCCAATCGTCCAATCTCGATGGAGCAAATTCTTATTAGTTTCTAGTGGATGGATAATGATTGATGTCAATCATATCATGGTATACCATTCTTATTCGTTTCTAGTGGATGGATAACGATTGATGTCAAAGTATATCATGGTATACCTAGTCTTATTTGAACCAAGGGCTTTCACTTCTGCGCAGAAGGAACTAGAAACTGACCTTACTCTTGTTTGACACTAACCTCTCTAGAGACCGGGGTTTAATAGCTTGGTGTGTAAACCCACCCTGTATCCAAAATCCTTTATTCAAAACATAATGCATACAATTATAATGGTCGTAAATGCTACTCGATCAATTCTAAGTCAATTACACTCTAAACATCGTATTTTGTAAGGCAAAGTAATGTCAAAATTGTTTTAAAATTCCTTTCAAATTTCAATTTTATAAAGGAAAATCAACAATTTTCGAAAATATAAAAAAATCATATAAATAAATTTCAATAAATGTTTTTTAAAAAAAAAATTTCGAAAAAACATTTCAAAACCTAAAAGAACAAATTCCAAAAAATCAAATATGTGTTTTCAAATAAAATGTAAAACAATGTAAATTAACACTCAAATGAGTTTAATTAGTTAAAATTAATTCGAGTCGTTCCCTAGTTAAAACTCGGTCGGATTTAAAACTTGTCTTTCCTATATTATGGGTCAAAATCAAATCGGTTTGTTTCCGTAGTCGAAACTCGGAGTGTTTTAAAAACTTGTCTCATCATTTTCATATTTATAGGTCATTATTAAAACCATCGAGTCACAAAATCCAAAGGCGTCACCTCATAATTTTGGACCCCTATCCCAAAATAATAGACTCATCACTTTGACACATGAAGTCGCACGAGGCACATGCCTAAGTCTCAGACACAGGACTCAACAGGTCTCACTTTCAAAACATCTTCGAAACATTTCTAGAAACCTCTAAGATATCAGACACATATCCTAACCTAGAATTATATCGAGGCATCACATTCGAATGTCGTAGCGCCATCAACATTGGACCCCTAAAACCGTCAATAAGATCCTTGTCTAGGCGCTATTCTGTTAAAACCAACACCCTAGTCTGAAGTCCAAGTTCAATCACGATGTGTACCAACACGAAGAATTGGTCACGTTTCCTCACAAAATCATTATCCCGTCTTCACAATGCGATTCTTTTCTCGTTGTGTTACTTTGTTTGACGTATTAGTTTGCCCAATCCTATGTCAAATCGATTATAACGCGCGTCTTTTTGTGCTCAATAGGGATCATGTCACTCATATCCAAAGTGTTCAAGTGGACTCTACCATCGCCATGTCAACCATCGAGAGGCTAAGTGTCGTAGTGATGAAGCTTAAAGTTTCCATTGAAGACTTAAGACCCCGTATGGTCAATATGGAAAACCAAAAGGGAGTAGTGACCTTCCCCACATCTTTCCCTCCCGAAACCAAGTTATAACCGTCATACACCTACAACCAACATGGTTTGATCAACCCAAAGAAGAACAAAAGAGATGAACTCTTGGTAACTCCAATAAAAAGGCCGAGACGTCCAACTCGTGATCCTTAAAGACATGATTGAGAGTGGTTAATCGCCATTGCCCCTCCCGTCAAGAAAGACAAGAAGATTGACTCCCTTGGGCCAACCATCGATAAACCTAGATAGGAGTAATTCCTAGATTTTTCTTATCTTCCTGATCCATTCGATGATAAGGAGACCCATGTTATACAGGACGAGGGTATTCAAAGCAAATTGCTCATGCGTCCGTCGCCTCAACAATATCTTTTCAAAACTATAAAGAGCTCAAAGACATAAACTGTGACAACCCTCGCGAATGCGGAAATATAAAACAAACAAGCATGTGAAATATATAGCGGAAATGTGAAGTTTTAAAAACTTTTATACATGCAAGTTAAATAAAACGAGGAGTGTCAAAATATTACAAACTAAGTGCGGAAAATAACAAAGCGACGGGGTCTCTTAAAATGTTAGCAAAGAACAAGTGTTTAGCAAAACTAGCTAAATCGTCTAGAGGTGAAACTTCCAGGGACAACGCCCGCTAGCTCACACCCGAACCCCAAAATATCATAGCCAAAAAGTCATCCAAGCAAGCAACCTATTCATCCATGAAAAACATGAACGCCACAGTCAGTGGGAGTAACTCCGGGTTCTCCCAGCCATATCACATCAACTACATATAAGGAAATACAAAGTAAAATCATGCATATATAATATACATGTGAGTTACAATAAGATAGATAGGCAATCATATACATATGATAAGATCATGTGGAATCAAATCCGTAACCATCATGTTATTCAAAGACTCGGGAAAGACACTCTAGGCAACCGAATACGCTCACTAGGGCTTGCATCTCACCGTTAGCGGTATAAGATTGATAAGATTGAGACTCGACAACAAACCATGCCAAGTCATTCAATGATCAATCATATAATCATTCATGTAATCATCCAACCAAACACACCGACCAATGACGACATCCTCTCACGGTAAATGAAACGCACTAGCATCGTGTACAATAGCAAGACAAGCCAATGGAAGCTCACGGAATAAGACATTTCCCGGAACCGTATACGATAAGACGTTCGTATACTTCATGACCTAGACAAAGAAGTTCAAGGGATCAGACGTTTCCCGGAATCATGTACGATAAGACGTTTCGTACACACAAGACTCTAATCCTCTCGGTAGGACGACGATAATAATACGGTCCTAGTCTAAACCTGGACCAGACTCTCGGAATAAGACGTGTTCCGATTCGACATGTGGTAAGACGTTCCACATCCAAGACTCGGTCAATCATAGACGCCGAGTACCCCAAATTCGGTCAACCTTCACGAAAGAGGCGGAAAGAGATCTATAGTCAAAAGTCAAGCTAGTACGCTACATGCAATAACACCACCTCGCAGGTATACAACATTTGACGGTCGGGTCGACCAACGCATTGCGTTCGCCTCCTAACAACGTCGTCATATCCCCACTAAACATGCATACGAGCATCAAGGATACACCCCATCGCTCCGACATTCCAGTCTAACGAGTATAAGGGTGTAGCCGGGAAATGAGAGTTCATAGCACAAAATCATTAGTGCTTAAATCATAACATATGTAAAACCGACTCAAAAGAGGGATATACCAAAAACCGTCACAAAACATGTGATACAAGCGAAGAAAATATCATATATTCAAAACATTCATTTTATAAGTTACTACGTAAAATTATACGTTAAATGAACCATCAGAAATATTATAAATGAAAACCGTAAACAAAATATACAAACAACACTCAGCAGGTGCCAGCCGGTCAGGTGGACCGGCTGCCGGTCTACCGGCTAAGGCCAATAGTCATAAGAGAAACCACATTGAAACAACAGCATGTCCCAGCCGGTCAGGTGGACCGGCTGCCGGTCAACCGGCTGGGACCAAAGGCATTATGGAAAATCAAAGGGAAAAGAGGGGTGTCTCAGCCGGTGGTCTGACCGGCTGCCGGTCGACCGGCTGCCGGTCGACCGGCTGAGACCTAACTCATGCTTAAACTTCAACGTAAGAACAACAATATACAACCACTGCCCCAGCCGGTGGTCTGACCGGCTGGGGTCCCTAGTACACGAAAATGCCTTATTTCACCAAGGATCGACTTTTGATAATTATCGACTATCATTCTAATTCATTAATTCTCATGTGAATACTCAATAAACAACATCCATCAACAATAATACAAGTCATAAGCCTACTAACCATAATCTAAACACGGTTTCTATCCTAGAAATCACATAAAACAAGTAAATGATATCGAGTAACCCTTCACCGTTACCTTTAAGCGTCTTCACTACTCGTCAAGCTCCTCTTCAATTAGAAAGTAGTCTTTATCGGGATCTTGAAGGTCACCACCTACATATAGATCATAAAAGATGAATAAAGTTCATCTTGAGAAAGACGGAAAGTTTGAAAAGCGAGAAAGACGATGATTTTAATATCAATACGGATAGAGGAAGGTTAGGGAAGAAGAATAAGACGAACTTACGCGAATTCTATCAAGTAACGAAGTAGATACGGAGGTTCGAAGATTGAAAAATGGATGGAGGCAAGGGTTTTGATCTTTCTTATGAAGGAAGAAATGAGAATTGTGTTTGTGTAGGAAAATAGGTTAAGGAGTATGAGTATAAGTAAGGAAAAAGTCAACCAAAAGTCAAACTCGCCTTAAGACGGGATTCTCATGGAATTTCTCGGAAATTCCAAATACGAACTCAGAAATTCTAAATTCGACTCGAAACTTAAAATTCTTAATTAAAACTTAAAATTACTGAAAAGATTTCGTAAAATATTTCTACTAGAAAAATAGGGTACATTTCCGGGTGTTACATCCTCACTAATAATAAAGATAAACATATAGTTTTAAATCACATTAAATTTGATAGCTCGTATAGGGTCATCACAGAATCACAATGAATAGGGGGTAACTTACCGAAGGCAAGTGGGGAGGTCTTTTCTCTGTGAATATTGTTTCTCATATTCCCTTACATCTTGAATTGCAGTTATGTCAGAATTACAGTAGTGCATTTGGTAAAATTATCACATGACTTCACAATCCGAATTATTATAGTGGCCCTAAAAATCAACATATGGAACAAAGACTACAAAAAATAATAGAAATAATTAAGCTTACGCTACCACATACTACCTATTATGTCCGCCAAGTTTAATTTTTTTTTTCTACTATGTGCAAGTTTTTTTAAAAATAATGATAGTAGTTCAATTCAATTGAAAGGAACAATAAAGGCAGTGAAACTTAATAAACAAGCTTGTTAAACTTAGAAGTCCCAATTTTCTTAAGTGTTTTCCAGACTCGTGGATATCTAGACCTTGAACCTTTTAATCAACACGCCTAGCGCTACTTAAACTCAAGCAATAAAACTCACATTACAGGTTAACGGAGTAGCATACATCCTTAGGCGACATAGGAAAATATACAGAGCTGACACAAGTGAAACTTAACCAAAACAATTTATACGACCGTTTTTTACTAAGTAAAATTTTTAAAAAACTTGTGATGAGCTGCATGCAATCCATTGGGTTTATTTGTATACAATAACAAAATATCACAAGAACTTATTTTCCCCACTTTTGACGTACCTCATTTAATATTTAACTTGTTGCGTTAAATTGTTAGCTGGTTCGCGATAGAAAATACAGCCACATTCAAATTGTTTTTAGAACCACAGGGCTCACATATTGAAGATTATACTTCAAAATTTTAAAAATTAATAGCAAAGCAAAAGGCACATGCATTGTAATCTAGAAAAAAAAATTGAACCCCATTTTATTGAGTGGTATTCTTAGGCAATAATCTTTGGAAAATTCTTGGTTACAGCTGTAACTAACCGGACGATATTAGAATGAAGCAACTTTCAATATTAACATCAACTCCGTTTAAACGTATTTTTGCATTGAAATAACACAAGCATGACAATCAGATTACTAAGCTATCATTTAAGGGACATAAATGAATCTCAAGAAACAGGACACAAAGACTGGATATAAAATGAAAAAAGTATGTATTGCGGAAGCTCAGTGGAATACATACATGTTGTCTGGGACAGTATAGCTTTCATTATCAAACATCATAACGGCAACGATGGTGCTATTCCATTTAGCAAATTGATTTACACCCTGCCATGGAAATTAAAATAAGCAAAATTAGAATTTGACTTTGCAAATGGCAACAATCTATCTAGACACAACCACAATCTAGATTAGAAGAGAATGTTCAAAGCAAAATACCGATGCCTCGCACAACCCCGCTAAGATAGTAACACAAAATGAACTAATCATATTGACTTGTGCACCAAGTGATGTAGGTATGACTGTTTGTGTCCTCCCGAAAGTAGCATGCCACATTTAACTAACCCCATTTGCTAACATTTAATTAGTCTTAATGGCAGCGAGCCAAAAGTTGGCACTCCTTCCTCTAAATAAACAAGAGCAATATTAAATTACCCAGAACTTATAAACCAAACTCAGAAGAAAAAGCTTGAACTGCATTGTTTATCAGCAAAATGATATTAGATTATTATCCGAGAAACAACACAAAGTTCACAAATTGGGTCGTATCTTTGACAATAAATGTGTTGGAACAATTCTCAAATAAACATAAACCAACGCGTTGTAGTAAAGTATACGTGATGACTAAAAAATAAACATAAACCAACGTCATTGAATTTTTTTATGCAGTAAAGCATACGTGATGACTAAAAAATCAAGTTAATCAACAAACAAATTAAATCCTCGTGCAAATAAAAACACCCAAAATTATCCAACGCTGCATAAATACGGTTGATGAAAAATCAACTAAATTCAAAGGTGCTGTTAATTGCCAAGCTGTGGTCCAGGCTTTTGCACTACTATTCGTTTGTGCATTTTTGAGATCTACGTATTAATGATGAGGTAATACTATGTTTTTAATTTGTTATTTTTCTTCTTGAAATGGTCGAACGTGTTGATGAACGTGATTTAAGGTTGTACTGGATGTCGTTCAGAAATCCTATCCTTTGCTTCTTCCTCCTCTTACATATTACAATTGGCAACTTCTCTTCAATATGATTATATAGTGAACGGTGTTATTTTTTGGTGCTTGGTTATATCAAGTTCGATCCCTTGTTTAGTGTTTCCTTGAACAACAACGGTTCTGAACTAAACGGCCTGAATAACCCCATTGCCACCTCTACCTACGTTGTTCTATATATAACAACAACCAATGCTAGAAGAATGAAAATCCAGGGACAAAGAAAATGTGAAGTATACTTGGATGCAAACCAGTGGCGTCTGAACGTATTTTACTGCTTGAATGTAAATAGTAGTCGTCGGCTGACTTGAACCTGTAAGAAAATGAAACAATAATCAATAATAATGCACATTAGTCCCTGATACTAAAATGATAAAGAGAAGACTATTTATACAGAATAATAAGTGACTTATATGAACCTTACAATTTAGTTGTCCTTACAATTTCAGCCAGACCATTGTCTAATACGGGGTATATGGCTGACTTAAAAAGGGAAGAGCTAAGTGCAAACCTTGCGGAACAACTGAAAAATCAACAAAAATATTCTAATGCCTAAAAATTGATAGAGGCAGAGAACAGAGGATACCAAGGGTAGCAACATACTGAAAGAACAAAAGGTAGAGATGAGTTCAAAGGAATGCACATGATGATGTAAACTATCTGACCTATTGGTGAAGGTAAAAATTATTGAAATATTTTTATTCAACAAAGGTAGATATTGGTACATGAACAGTAACTTGATGGTCAATTATATCAAGTTATTGTTTATGTATTTATGTCTATCATGTTGACATCGAATCCCAGAAAACTTGAGGAGTTGTTCCATCAGGTAATCTCGAGTTCAAGTAAATGCCCAAATTTATCTTCATAAATTCTTGTTTACAACCGTCGCATATGCGACGGGTTAAGTGTAACCACTATTTGATAAATAGTGACCATTTATTAATAAATGGTAACCATCTTTTATGACTTGAAAATAACATTTATTATCAAGGTAGTCACTATTTAACAAAAAGTGGTCACATTTTGCAAAAAAGTGGAAAATGAGACCGTCGCATAGGAGAGTTACTAATTTGTCTTAATGTACAACTGCAAAGGTAAAACCCGTACTAAAAACGCCCGTCAAATTTGTAGGTTGTTAAAATCTACCACTATCTTCATAATTGCATGAGCATTGATGAGCTAAAAATAAGTTCCCGTGTCAGCATCAGTCTAATCATCTCTTAGAGTGCATGATTAATTTAGAAGCTAACAATCAAGATGTGAAACCGACCCGAATAATTATTAATTATTTCCCTCATTTATTATGATTATTGTTGTTGTTGTTGTGCCTTAAAAAGCCGTAAGAGAAAAAGATTCTTGTGAAATTTAATGATAAATTATAAGTCGTGGATTTTATATAAAGACAATCTCATGTGTAAAAAGAAACTAACCCAGATCCATGGATTATGAGTTATGACCCTAATGCATTTTGACAAAGCCAAACTTCTTAAAACGACCAATTATCCATTATACACATACTAACAAACCATAGTTATTCTCTAACTACTGTAACACTAAATTCACGACATCATGTTAGTGTCGCCATGTCAGTTTCCAAAATTAAATTATGCAGAGTATTTACCTCATCAGTAAGTCTTGTAGTATCCGTCTTAACTTATTTTATCTGTGGCAGAAATAAAACTGTACATAAGAAACAATGAAACCCCAAAAATAATCATCTATCGTCCAACAGTATTATACACACACAATAGTAGGTTAATTAGAAACAATCTGGCTATATGGACTAATGGTTTCCTCTGACATCTAATTATAGTCTTTCTTCTTCCGACAAAAAAACAAATGGAGTAGCATGATAAGCAATACATCTATTAAACACGAACATTTATGTATCCAGGAGTGTCTCAAAACTCTTACATAGACAAAATATTAAATAGAAGATGATCTAAGTCATAAATAACTCTAACCTTAAGCAAGTAAAACCCGCCTTGAAAGACAATTCTTAATAGCTCTAAATACTCAAATTTTCATATAATTAACAATAACCTTTACTCCAAATGAGCAATAACAACATGAAAGACTCAAATGAACAACTGGGCTATGAAAAGAAGAACGATACAAATGATGGAGAAAAAGGAAAAATGTATGAAAAACAAGAGCGCATACCTATTAGCTTGATAAGACGTTGACCTATAAACACAGCCATCAGGAGGCCACTTCCAGTGCCATACTTCTTCTTCCTGTTACTTTAAATATAAATACCTCAGCTCCTTTTTCTGTCCCGTAGTTACTGACAAGTCAACAATACAAACATAAACTTTAAAATCAAAAGTTGAACAAATCAAAAAAAGGTCTAAACCTCTAGAAGAGGAACCAATAAACCCCCAATACCACAAAATTATCAAAATAATAAACAATAAGAAGAGAAAACGTACACTGATGGAGAACCGATTTCCGAAACATTCCAAGTCGAAACCTTTGGTTACCCAATTTTCAACAAAGAAGATTAAAAATAGGAAGACAAGCATAAAAAACTGAAGGGAATAAATCAAATATAGGGTAGACGTGTTGGAACATCTAGAATTTGTAAAATGTGGTTTGATCCACATCAGAAGAAGAGAGTGTGTTTTCACTTGGGCATTTGGGCAAATTAGGTTCAATCCATTACGGATTACTTTTATTTTGTGATAAAAACAGAAAACATAAGCAATTACTTCTGTATTTGAGCTATGCCTCTTTGCCAAACAACACAACTCTTCAGAATATTCCCATTGCTAAACTATAAATACAACATTGTATCCCGAAGGCTTATTATCGTAGTATTCTATCCCGAAGGATAGGCCAATTATAGTGGGGGCATAAATTCCTTAAGAAAAGTATAGAAAAACGCCTAACTGCAATTTTGTTTTATTAATTAGTATATATTATTATTCTAACAAGACGGACACATACATGTTCAAAATTAAGGTAAAAATAGGAAAATAAACAAATCTGTGAACTATGACCGATCTACCAAGGACCATATTCAGAAACTACTCGCACACCGGTTGTCCTCCGATGTAAGACCACTACAAATGAAAATTCCAACCCATGTAAAACCAGAATGAACATATTTAAGGCTGAATTACCTCTTTCGTCTGAATAAATTTGTTTCCCCACTTTCATTGTTATCCTGATATCGTATACTTTGCGAATCTTCTCCTTTGAGCCTCAATTTATTGCATGCAATCAATTTGAACCTAAAATAGCCCCAAATTTTTGCATACCTACCATCAATTTAAACCCAAAACCTATACCCTAACTTATTCAGTAACAGATAGAAAGAAAATCACACGAATCCACAGAACAACTTACTTGATACCTTCCATGTCTTCCTATCAGCCGACTTCAATTATTGACCGCCATTGTCGATCTGTCGTTGCTTTGCTTTGATGAGTGGGAGAGACAGAATAGAGAAGAATATAAATGATACAAAAAAACATAGCAACCCATAATATAAACACCAAAATAACCCATAAACGGAAAATGAAATAATAAAATCTAATCTTTTGATCCCCAAATTATTTCATGCAATCAATTTAAACAAATAAAACCCAAGCTATTGCATGCAAGCAACTCAAACACACAAATTCAACCCAAACTAATTTTAATAATTAACAGATAGAAAGAATATCATATGAATCAACAAAGCAACTTACATGTTACATGTTCCTATCAGGCGGCTTAAGTTTTTGATCACTATCGCTTTAACAGCTATCCGTCTTCAACATCCTGATAAATCACATGCAAAATAGAAAAACATAACATTGAAATCATCAACTAAAAATACGGAGTATAAAATCACATTAATAATCAAGCTAATCAACAAACCCCAGAAAATCAATCACACAAATCAAGCTAATCAATAAACCCCAGAAAATCAATCAAACACACTGAAAAATAAAATAAAGCACATAAATATAATACCATTCAAAAAATTGAGTATAATGAGACCAACGGATGGCAGTTGGGCATGCAAATAAGAGAAAAGAGGGAATAAATCGTACGATAAAAAATGAGGAATAAATCGTAGGTGGGGAAAGAGGGAGAGAGACAGAAAGATGAGAATTTGGGGGAGGAATAATCTCAGAAGATAAAAAATGAGGGCCATTGAAAGAAACGTTAGACTGTAAATTAAAAGGAAAGGTAAAATAGTCAACAAAATCCTAAGATACTGTTCCAGGAACAGTAGTTGGAGTTGTGGTTTTTTAAGGGGTATCAACAAATCCTAAGATACTGTCCAGCACTACTACAAATACAGGCAATAACAACGCCCCATCAACAACGCATACTCATGAAAATAAAGAAAAACCGTTGTGGAATGGATAATTATTTTTCCGCGGAATTTTATTAAACCTAATAACAACGGTGTTAGTTTTTCGAACGTTGTTATTAGTTTTAACAACGGCGTGAACTAAAATAACCGTTGTAAATAAATTTACTAATAACAACAGTTTATTCTATATCCGTTGTTATTAATTTAGCGCGATATAATGAAAAGTAATAACAACGGGTATGAAAAACCCGTTGTTATAATGTGTTATTAATTTGGCGCATTATTTGGCTTAAATTAATAACAACGGATATGATTTTGTTGGACGTTGTTGTTAGTTGTAACAACGGATTTAACTTTGTTAACCGTTGTAAATAGGTAATCTAATAACAACGGTGAATATGAATATTAACCGTTGTCAATACTTTTAATAAAGATGAAAAAAACACAGAACACTAATAATACTGTACTGCAACACAAAAACACAAACACAAAGCGATTATACTGCATCACAAAACCACAAACACTAATAATTTATTGATTTCCTGATCGTCTCTTTGTCATCATCTCCGTCTGCTATTTCTTATTAATCAGGTATTCTAATAATTTTTCTTTATTGATTTCCTGAATTTCGTTTATTTGTGAATTAGTTGCCTTATACATTGCATTTTCTGAATTAGTTGGCTTATTATTGAATTAGTTTTAATTAGTTGGATTTTCTGAATTACTTGGCTTACTATATATACTACGAATGTAGATAAATGACTCGAACTTGGATGAATGCTGCGAATATGAGTGACCCAAACTATAAGGATGGTTTAGCTGAATTTTATGAAGTCGTTGCGAACAATTTGAATGGTTCTTCTAGTATTCCATGCCCTTGTGAAAGATGTGGTAATATTAGGTATATGGCTATTCCGGACGTTAAAATTCACCTAGAAAAGTATAGTTTTAGTCGATCCTATACCCGTTGGATTTTCATGGGGAATCATTAGAGGAAGATAATAATTTTGAAGAAGATGATCTTGAGGTATACGAAAGGATAACTGATGATCCCGAGTTTGCCGAGTATGTTGAGTTGGAAGCAGACGAGTTGAATGTTGGGTCTACAGATAATGAAGAAAAGATGATGAATCAAATGCTTTTGAAGATGAAAACATTAATTTGGATGACCTTGACAACATGTATAAGAAGTTGTGTGAGTCTGAAGCGCCTCTATACCCTGGTTGTAAGTACACAAAGATGTCGGCTGTGGTGAAGTTGTATAATATCAAGGGGGCAAATGGGGTTAGTGACACATGTTTCACTAGTTTATTAGCCTTGATAAACGACATGCTTCCAGATGGTAATGTTCTTCCCGTTAAGACATATGAGGCTAAAAAACTAATTAGAGGGGGTGGGTATGAAATATGAGAAAATACATGCATGTCCAAATGATTGCGTATTGTATCGAAAATTATATCAAAACTTAACCAATTGTCCGGTTTGTTTTGAGTGGCGTTATAAGGATAAGGAAGGGATCCCGGCTAAGGTGTTATGGTATTTTCCAGTGATACCAAGATTCATAAGGATGTTTGCGAATAGCAATGATTCAAAAATGTTAACTTGGCATGAAACTGGAAGAATAAATGATGGGAAGCTAAGACACCCGGCAGATGGTATGCAATGGAAATCGTTCGACGCTAAGTATCCTGAGTTCGGCATTGAACCTAGAAACTTACGTCTAGCGCTGTCCACTGATGGAATGAACCCACATGGAAACATGAGTACCCAACATAGTACTTGGCCAGTAGTGTTGGCAATATACAACTTACCTCCATATGTGTGCATGAAAAGAAAGTACTTGATGTTGTCGTTGTTAATTTCCGGCCCTAAACAACCTGGAAATAATATAGATGTCTATTTGGAACCTCTTTTAGATGATTTGCGAATTTTGTGGGATAGTGGGATAGAAGTATTTGATGCATATAGGAATGAAACTTTCAATTTGAGAGCGATGTTATTGTGTACAATAACCGACTATCCGGCTTATGGCGACCTTTCTGGGCATACGGTGCATGGGAAAGAGGCATGTCCATTGTGTGGGGAGGATATCGAGTCTGAATACTTGAAGTGTTCTCATAAGTATGTGTATTTGGGAAATAGGAGGGGCTTGGATCCTGACCATTGTTATCGCAAGCAGCAGAAAGCATTTAATGGACGTCAAGAACATCGTCAACCTCCTAGAATTTTGAGTGGGCATGAAGTTTATCAGAAAGTAAAGCATATAGAGATAAAATATGGGAAGAAGAACGACTCTAAATTGTCTACTCGTGGGTATAAGAAAAGATCCATATTTTTTGATAAACTTCCATATTGGCCTGACCTGGAGGTCAGGCATTGCCTCGATTTCATGCACATTGAGAAAAATGTCTGTGATAATATTATCAATACCCTCCTGAATGTTCCCGGTAAAACAAAGGATAACGCCGCAGCTAGGGAAGATATGCAAATGATGGGTATTAGGCTAGAGTTGGCACCACAGAAGAGAGGTAATGGTACATTTTTACCGCCAGCAGCTTATACCCTTTCACGGAATGAGAAAAAAGAGTTTTGTGCATGCTTGAATGGAATTAAAGTGCCACATGGTTATTCGTCCCACATCAAAAGCCTTGTGTCGATGCAAGATCTAAAACTCACCGGGTTAAAGTCACATGATTGCCACACTTTGATGCAACAATTACTATCCGTGGCTATTCGCTCCATTTTACCTGAAAAGGTACGATATGCTATTACCAGATTCTGTCTCTTCTTCCAGTCCATATGCGATAAAGTCATCGATCCCGATGATGCGGATTCATTGCAGGACCTCGTTGTCACCTCTCTTTGTCATTTTGAAATGTATTTTCCACCCTCTTTCTTCACTATCATGATTCACCTGACCACTCACTTGGTTAGGGAGATTTTGTACCTTGGGCCCGTGTACTTGAGATACCAGTATCCTTTCGAAAGATTGATGAAAGTCTACAAGGACTATACATCTAATCGGTATCGTCCAGAAGGTTGTATTGCTGAACGTGCTATATTAGACGAAGCTCTTGCATATTGTTACGCTCATCTCTCTCCTGAGGAGTTAATTGGCGTTCCAAAGAATCGTCATAGTGACTGGATGACCGGAAAAGGTATTAGGGGCCGGGTTGAAAAAATTGTGTCACGTGACATGTTACATTTAGCACATACGTATGTGCTAAACAACGAAGATGAGGTGCAACCTTATATTGAACAACACAAAGATGAGCTCAAATACGATCACCCAAACAAGAGCGAGATGTGGATTGCAAACGAGCATAAGAAGACATTTGGAGAGTGGTTTAGGAATGTTGTCTTGGAGTATAAGAATTTGTATGGTGATGACATCTCTCCTAGGTTACTACGTCTTGGGTTAGGTCCAAATGCCAGGGCCACTTTTTTCAGCTGTTTTGCTATTAATGGTTATACTTTTTACACCCGCGAGCAAGATGAGTTGAGCACAATGCAAAATAGTGGTGTGAGTTCTGAATTTGAGGCAATGCACTTTGCTACTTCAAAAGATAAAAACCCTATTTGGGGAAAATGCCTTTATTATGGTGTTATTCAAGAAATATTGGTATTAGATTACATTGATTTCACAATACCTCTGTTTCGATGTAACTGGGTTGATAACAACAACAATTGTGTTCGAAAGGATAAAATGGGATTTACGTTGGTCAATTTGGATAAGGTTGGCAATAATAAGGATGATCCTTTCATAATGGCATCCCAAGCTAAACAAGTGTTCTATGTCACCGATCCTATGGATAAGAAGTGGTCTGTTGTACTATCTATAAGGAGTAGACGGGGTGCACCCGATAATGGTGGGGATAATGATCAGGATGTCGTGTTTGAGGGAATGGATCACTCTTCCACTGTATCTTATTTCGACAATGTTGACACTGATCATGATAACATTGAAAGCATCTATATGCGTGATGATCATGGTGAAGGTATTTGGGTTAACGAAGAAACTATGTCGGGCAAGAAACGTCCCCGATCCTGAGGTGGTATTGTCTTTAGTTTTTGTTAGCTTTGGTCATTGTTGAAGATTCCCAAATTATTTAGCTTTTGGTCATTCATTATACAGTCTCCATGTTTTGGTTTCTGCTGATATTGCAGTGTATAGTGCTTATGATATTGCTGTCTTTGTTGGTTTCTGCTGATTATTATTGCAGTGTATAGTACTTATGATATTGCTGTCTCTTATAATTATAATTAAAAAAAAAATAAACGTAAGCAACAACAACGGTTGTTGTAAATATACCCGTTGTGGTTAGTAATAACAACGGTTATTAATCACAAACCGTTGTCATAGTGTTTACTAATTACAACGGGCACAACGGTTTGTTTATGATAACCGTTGTCAATATTTGTAGATAGGAAACACACACTAATAATACGACTGTACTGCAACACAAAAACTCTATCACAAAGATCTATTAAAGGAAATGATCATTTTTCTGTCATCATCTCCCTTATTATTTTTTAATTTGTGAATTTGTGAACTATTTCTTGAATTTGTGAATGTCATTTCCTGAATGTCGTTTATGTTTTTCACCAATTCAATGTCGTTTATTATTAGCAAATTTGTTAATGTCATTTCCTGAATGTCATTCAATTCTAATTTTGCTTTATCGATTGAATAGCTTTGAATTGAATTAGTTTAATTACTTCTAAACTTAAGTCAAAAAACAAATTAACTTATCAACATTAATATTATTAAATAATAAGTTCAAACGGCGCCACACACAAATGGCGCCAAAACAACAACAACCAAACAACCAAACAACTACAACCAAACAACAACAACAAATTAAATTGAGTCCGGGTAAATCTCCCGGATAGCTGCCACCACTAGAGCATATGCATCAATCGGGTCAGCCTCGGCCAGAGCCAACCCTTCCCACTGCTCTACCTGGGTCACTTCAACGAGGTCGACCCCATTTGGCCAACAGTAACGGTCATGTTCGGAAGCCACCCATAGATATGGCCCAGGCTGGTGGTCCGTGCTCTCAATAAAATCTTTTCGCCCATGCCCGGCCTTGTCAAACATTCTTGCCAGTTTGAATGCGGACGCACGATGAGCATCCGACATCCCAAACTCGAAAACGAGTTCCCCTGTAAAGTGCCTGCGATGATAATTTGGCCACATCTTCCTGATTAAATAGCCATTTCGAATAAGCGTATCACGGAGTTTTTTGTAACTTTTACACACAACGTAGCCACCCTCAATATGACAAGGCATTTCTTTCATGATGCAAGCATATGGTTTAGTAAAAGTTCCAGACATTTTGTATGGTTGATGTTAGTATTGAGGCTGGGAAATTTTGTATGGTTTAGCAAATATGATATTGATTAGAGTTGGGAATTTTGTATGTGGTTGATAACCTGCTTGTATTGAGGCTGTATTTATAGAGAGTTATTTATTGGAGTTATTTATTCACATGCATGCATTGGTTCACATGAAGGCATTGATTCACATGCATGCATTGGTTCCCAAAACGACTATACATTCACATGCATGCAGTACGTTATTGATTGAGTAAATGTGTGAATATGCAGTCAATGCATTTACTGCAATGTGCAGTCAATGCATTTACTGCAATGTGCAGTAACCCGATCACAACGGTTGTGGTAACGAAAACCGTTGTGGTTAGTAATAACAACGGGTTTTTGTACCAATAACCGTTGTTATTGCGTAATAACAACGGGGTTTTGTACCAATAACCGTTGTTATTGCTCAACATTATTATTTTTAATTAAAAGATATTGCAGTCCAAACCCGTGAATAAACAACAGCAGAACCAGCATTGATTAAAGCATCATCAATGGCAGCATAACCCCTCTATAAATATAGCCTCAAACCCCCTCCTTTAAATATTACATAACTACCCTAAAATTAATATCATCAATGGCAGCAGTTAACCTTCCCAACGATGAGACGACCCTTACAAAATTGATTGCAGATGCGGAGGAGGCTCTTGCCGTAGTTCCCGCTGATCATCACCCATTGATTAAAGGATCCATTGAACATCGAAGGGATTATTGGATTAAGAGGCGTGAAGCAGTCCGACTTGTCAACCAAGCGTCGTCATCATCGTCGTCCTCTGTCTACCCACGTCGGCCTTATACTCGGAGGTTGGATGCCGCAAGAGATATGTTGAGCTGTACCCGTCCTACCTTATCTCCCCATGCAAGACGTGTACTTGCAGGCATTGAATCTGTTATTGCAAAATACGAGGTTAATGATCCGGAAGTCATCAGTATCATCAATATTGTTCCGGATTGTTGGTGGCAGTGTGAGAAAAGCTTTTTACACTTAACCGGAATTGTTCCGGATTATTTAACATCTTTATTTATTTGATGTCGGAGGAATGTAATGTACTTTATTATAAAATCTAGGTTATTCCTAATGAAATCAATGAGAAAGAATGTTGTTTAAAGTGTTTGAATTGATGTTCAATATTTTGATGTATTATTAGAAGTATATAAAAAAGGGTTTAGGGTTTAGGGTTTAGGGTTTAGGGGTTAGGGTTTAGGGTTTAGGGTTTAGGGTTATTTTGAAGTAACACACGTATACTAATAATGATACTTAATAATTAAAAGTGATCCGACCCGAAAATGATACTTAATACTCATCACGCGGATAATAAATAATGATTTCTATCGAATTAAATAAAATAACCCGATACTAGCGAGCTAATTAATTTTGGGTCGGACAGTTTCAGGTTTGTGATGCAAAAACGGCCCGTTGATTAGCGTACTTGAATTGGATGAACGAAGTCGATCGACCCCAGGCCATATATATATATATATATATATATATCATTATTATTTAATTTGGGAAACATTGACGTACGTGTATATATAATACTTAGCTTGCTTACTTGAATTGCATGTATGTGCATTGATGAATCTGTTATTATTGCAAATTGTAGTACGAGCGTCGTTAATTAGAGATCCGGAAGTCATCATCATTTAATTATTATATATATATATATATATATATCAGCATCAATAAGTAGTACATATATATATACGAGGTAATTAATAATGACACGTGCCCCCGACCCTGCCCAAAAGTGATCGACCCGAATTGAAGTGCGTAGCTATTACGTACGCTTGCTCTGATCTAGAAAGTGGATTGCCCGATCCGTAACTGCTGGCCTGGCCACCCTATCGATTAGTTTCAGGTTAACTAGTGATGCATGATAATTATAATAACCAGTTCCTTAATTAAAAAGAAAATGACCCGATTCGAGGTAATTGAATCAAAAACTAAAAATAATTAATAACTAACCCGATCGATAAAGTTATTAATTACAAACCCGCCGAATCTAACCCGATTGGAATTGATCCCCAGGCCAAACCCGATCCGAGCTAATAATTAAACGTAACTTACGCCTATAAAATAAAATTTAGAGCAAAGTAAAATAAATTAAATTAAATTTAGAGCAAAGTTAAATAAATTAATTTAGAGCAAAGTTAATGAGTTTATTTCGTGCCTCAAATTTTAATACCGCGCGCGCGTATCTGAAAAATTAAAAAAAATATACATAATCGATAAAAACGGTGTTTTAGAAATTCACCGTTGTTATTACTTTCAACAACGGTTTATAATAAATAAACCGTTGTCTTAGTGTTATTACTTTCTACAACGGGTGTTATTTAACCGTTGTTATTACTCTATAACAACGGTGGTTTGTAGGATAACCGTTGTCAATAGTTTCTCTTAATAAACCCTTTAGTTTCTCTTAATAAAAAATAATTTACCATCCTATAGAGTAAATTTTACACACGTACATTATCATCATCATCCTCCTCGTTTACAATCATCCTCGTTTACAACACAAATCTTTTTGTTTAGTATCATCATCATCCTCCTCGTACTCGTGCTCATCATCCTGTTCTCTTTATCATCACCCTGTTCTCATTTTCTTTATCAGGTAATTTTTGTGTTTCGTCTTTAGGGTTTTAAGTTTGAAGTTCATCTTTTTGTTTTCATTTTCTATTTATCGTTCTCTTTATCATGTAGTTTCATTCCTTTCTAAGTTTTTAGAGTTTTAGAATCTCTGCATGACTCTTTTTTTGTTCAGTTACTATTTCATTCATTTCAAGGTCTTAGGGTTTTAGAATCGCTGTATGCATGACTCTGTTCCGTTACTATTTCATTTATTTTGAAGGTCTTAGTGTCTTAGGATTATCATGGGTGGAAAACGGAAAAGAGTAGACAACAATGATAAGGGGGATAAGCCTGGTGAGAGGGGTGCTTCGAAGTGCTCTGCAGCCCTTGCAGCTATATCGGCAAAAACGCCGATGGAAATAAAATGGAGTGTGAAAGGTGTTCCTACTGGTCCAAATGCTAGCCATTTAGCCACTTGGATTGGAGTTACAACCAAACAGTTTGTGCCTATATATTTAGATGATTTCAGGAATATAAATCCTTCATTGCAGAACTTACTCTTGAAACGTATAAAGGTATGATAATATCTTTAGCTAAACACCATTTTATTTTGCATAAGTTACTATTACATAAGGCAGGAAGCCGGATAAAGGTTCGTGTAAAGGTATGATATTAGACAGCCGCTTATTAGTATATATGATGATGATGCAGGAAGCTTTCGATATTCCAGACTGCCATGATAGGTATCTATTACGTAAGGCAGCGGCAGTCTTAAGGCAGTGGAGGTGTGACCTTGCCAAATTACACTTGTATGTGGACAAGGAGACGGGGCAGATGCATAAGAGCCCACCGACAAAGTACCCCAACATCACTCAGCAACAATGGGATAATTATAAGGCGAAACGAGCTACTGAAAAGTTTCAGGTTAAGTATCCATGTCATATGTTTACATTTTTGTAAAACTCTACTTAAGGTTACATTTTTCTAAAAGTTTCAGGTTACATTTTTCTAAAACTCTACTTGTATCTATAATTTTCTAATTGTCTCATCTACTTGCGATTTTATATGATTTGAAGAGCGTTAGCGCCAGAAATCGTGCTAACATCTCACAGAAGCGGGGGGTATATTATGGTTCTCGAGGCGGTTACAGATTGATAGAAGAAAATCTCGTAAGTAGCATCTATATATTAGATTTTTTTAATCATACTTGGACTTGATATACATGTATACATATATTATTTTTGAGTTAACGTGTAGGTGTCAAAAGGTGTGACCGACTTGAATCGGCACGTAACTTATAAAGAAGGGCACACGCCTAAAGGATCCCGAACATGTAACGAATATGATCAGGAAGTCTTGGCCAACATAGTAAGTATTATTTTTATTAAGACGGGTTTTTAATAACTTTATTGTTCAATTCTTGTATGTCTAACTATCTATTTATTTTAGTAACAAAAATTAAATTAAGTTTATTTAATATATTATAGGAGAATGTTCTGAAGGAGGTTGCGGAAGGGAAATTCACTCCGAGTGGTCGTGACGACGTTCTTGCTAGAGCGATCGGCCGTCCCGAGCATCCAGGTCGATTAAGGGGCGTCCCATTACATGTCGGAGGCACGAAATATTATGGGACAACTAGCTCGAACAAGAAGAAGAAAAATAAGGGGAAGGCTGACATGGTACGTATACCATTTGTTATTGTCATTTAAAATTCACATGTTATTGTTTTAACAAATTGCTGCTTCTACATTTTGGGCGTGCAGGTTCAGTTATTGGCCTCCGTGATACTGAAGATGAATTCTGGAGGCAAGCCTTCCGAAGAAGAATTGAAGATGATGGAGGATGTCATTAAAAAGGGTGAGGTAGTGCAACAGATTTGTCAAGAGGCAGACACTACTACCTTGCCAATACATGAGGAGACGGCTGAGAAGATGGGTGAGGTACCTACTGCTGTCGAGGTTTTAATACCTCAAGCCGATAAGGTAAATATGATTTTTTTTTTCTGCATTTGTTCTTTCTAGCAGCCATGCCTTTGATTGGTTTATTTTATTAGGTAAATGAGTCGGAAAAGGGGACGCAACTTGAGGAGACGGGTGAGGTACCTAATGCTGCTGAGGTTTTGATACCTCAAGCCGATAAGGTAAATACGACTTAACCATTTTGAACCTCTGCATTTGTTCTTTCCAGCAGCCATTGCATGCCTTTGATTGGTTAATTAATTTTATAAGGTAAATAACTCTGAAAAGGGGACGCAACTTGAGGAGCCGGCTGAGAAGACGGGTGACAATAAGGAGGTATGTAGAATATAAGAAGTTAGTATATGCTGTCAGTGCTAAATCTGGTCTGGACATGTTCAAGTATAATAGCCTACCCACCAACAATAAATACTTGTAACTAACTTTACATTATATACTCAATATAGATCATTTATGATATCTATTATATTTTGGTATTTAGTAAATAATGTGTATTCTTCAGGCCACAAAAAGGCGGGTAGTTGTTCGTCTCGCCGACCCTTCATTCAAAGAGAATGTGATTGTTGCTCGGGGTTTCGTATACCCAAAGCCCAAGGACTCAGCGGAAACCATCTTGGTTCATGGCGTACGACTCTTGCCGAAGCATGCAAAAGTGGGGATAGTGGGAGTCGTGAAGGGCTATGGAACCCGTAAACTGCCCGTCCCAGTCCGCGACGACATAGTAATACTGGCAGATGCGGTTAAATGTTTTGTCCAATGGCCTCAAAGCCACATTTTCTTGGCTCGTGATTGTAAAATTCAACAGAATGTAGACGGGGTTAGAAAAATACATCTAATTTAACCCGCCTTTTGTCTTTGTTCATCACCTTCATAAATAGTGAAATTTATACTATGTTTTATTTTTGTTTTGTAGGTAACAAAAAACATGGATAAGTCTAACTCGATAGACAATAATCTTTCTACTACCTCGTCAAAACAACAACTTGATGAGGTATTTAATTTAATCAACTCTCTTTATATTTTAAGTTCTACTATCGCCTCATAATTGAAAGAGCAACTTAATTTAGTTAGCCACATGTAGGTTGTGAAAGGTAGCACACCGCATCATTTCCCCAAGCTGAAAGAGGTCAGGAGTCTATCCGGTACTAAATATCATGGGAACGTTTACATGGAAAAAGTACGA
This sequence comes from Heliosperma pusillum, assembly GCA_022085475.1. Taxonomy (NCBI): domain Eukaryota; kingdom Viridiplantae; phylum Streptophyta; class Magnoliopsida; order Caryophyllales; family Caryophyllaceae; genus Heliosperma; species Heliosperma pusillum. The sequence continues at coordinate 64,070 of JAIUZE010069963.1, read as the reverse complement.
ACGGTGGCGATGCTGGAGCTTTATAAGGAGGCTGAGAGACGCATAGCAAGCGAGCAATTAATAGTTATTCCGCTCGAGAATGATATTGTAGGGGTAGAACGCCAAGCAATGCTGGATTGGGAAACGCTAGCCGTTTGGGCTGGCCTTGACGAGATTGATGTCCAACACCTATATGTTTGGATGAAGTAAGTTTCTTAATAAATTAAATCATGCAGTATTCTAATATTCTGACTAAGTAAGATATAGTGTTTATAATATCGGAATTAAAACCGGCATGTAGGTACTTGAACTCGGTTGTGATCCCCGCCGAGACCAATATTAATCCACTTCCTCAATACGGATTCATGTGCCCAAATGTTTTATCTATGCATATCGAGATGTTTTCGTATGAAGAACGTGTAAATTATATTGCTGGGGAGTTGGCGAAAAACAATAAGCTCATTTTTGCCCCTTATAATGAAGCCGGGTAATATATAATTAATATTACGATTCCAAATACAATTGCAGTTTTATATGTTTGGTTATGATGCATGTTGTGCTTGTTAATAATGATGTGTCTCTCGATCTCTAGGAGACATTGGGTGCTAGCAGCGATCAATCCGACCACGAAGAAAGTATTTTGGTTGGACTCTTTGCATGGACAACCATCCGAGACCTTTAAGATGTTGATTATTAAGTAAGTTTATAATACTGATGATGATTTGGCACATATAATATTAAGTTAGTAGTTTATTATTATTAAGTAAGTTTATGTGACTTTCGGCCTCTTTCCTTTTTTAAAGGGCCTTTGAGAAGAAAAGAGCAACCGGCAATCAACCGACAGAATATTCTGATGATGGCCCTACTTTTATTACGATAACAGGGGTACGTACGCGCAAATACAATATATACCTTAATAATTAAGTGCATTAAACTAATTACGCATATACATCTGTCTTTTTTAATTACGCATTAAACTAATTGGTAATTGCCTTCTCGTCTCTTCGTTTATTATGTAATAATAGGTCCCTAAACAGCCGGATAGCATCCAATGTGGATACTACGTTTGTCGTTTCATGTTGGAGATTATTAGGCGAAGATATATCAGCATTCCAGAAAGAGTTAGTAGTTTAATGTAGCTATTATTTACTTTTTTTCATTAGAGCTGATATCTTTTCTGCTATATATATATGATCGATGTTGCTAATTATGTATGATATGCCTATACTGTTGTTACCCTACTGATCGATGTCTTTTATTTGTTTTATCCGCAGTATTCAATCAACACGCCACATGTCCCTGAGTACACTAAGCACAATATAGACGAGGTAAGGGACTTGTTGGGCAAATACGTCCTGATGAACAAACAAAGAATAAATGAAACTTAGATTATTTTGGAAGCAGATAGGGAACTTTAATTTGTATGTAGAAGTCATTAATTAGAGCGAGTTGTAAGTATGAATTGCTCTGAAAGAGATCATTTTGGTTGTATATATCATCTTGCTGCTGCTGTACATGAATTGCCATGTACATGAATTGCCCTGTACATGAATTGCTCTGATTTATATATAGATATATCATTTTGCTGCTTCTGAAATTGGTTTATGCGTACTGCTGCTACTGCTGCTGATTTATGCAGGATTTTAACTGGTGGCATGGGAACAAATTTCAATTTTTTCAAAAACAATAATAAAAATAATAACAACGGTTTTTCAAAATTCATTAAAAGCGTTGTAACATATTTCCTACCAAAACTTATCATACCTTTAACAACGGTGTATTATAGAATACCTGTTGTTATTAAAACTTTCCACAACGGCTTCTTTATTATACTCCGTTGTAATTAACAATATTCACAACGGGTTTGAAAAATTAAAGCGTTGTTATAATCCTTCCCACCAAAATTAATCATACCTTTAACAACGGTTTAATTTCATAGAACCGTTCTCGTATCTTTCCCACCATAATTATTCACACGTTTTAACAACAGTTATCTAGTAATAACAACGACTTATGACCGTTGTTAAAACTATTCACAACGGTATTTTTATTAAATCGGCACCGTTGTTAAAACCTTTAACAACGGAGGCTTTAACAACGTCCGCTTTTTAATATTACAACGGTTTTTAACCGTTGTCATAGCCTGTTTTTGTAGTAGTGACTTCCCATTTATTTTTGCGCGGTCTCCAAAATGTTGGTTTGATCGTAGTTTTTGACATGTGTATATAATTTTTTTTGTTGAATAACATATTACTTTGACCCTAAAAATAGAAGTGGAAGCACGCTAAAAATTGGAGGAATTACATTTGAAATTAAGATTTTGAAAACCACATATCTAATAAAGATGGGGTTTTTACATCCATAATTTATCTAATCATAGTTGTTATTTAATTTCAAAATACAAAATCACCAAAAAATAATACCATCAAAACATAAAAATGTAAAATAAGACGCAAATAAGAATCTTCGGCCCCTTGAGTTACTTATACACAATATCATTTGAAATATTAAGTATGCGCCTACCCTTGTGGAGTGGTGGATAAAAATCTTCATCCATTTAAATTAGTAATTAGGCGCTTGGGAAAAATAATGAATGATTTGAGAGGATAACATTATAAAGAGCTAGTGAGATATGAAAACCAAATAACCATAAGAGTATACGTGTGAACTTTGCTCTACTTAATGAAATGGGTTATAGTAAGACACCAAAATTGTCTTACAAAACAATTTATCTAAAGGTTGCCAAATTTTGTAAGACAATTTAATATACGACTTATCCTCTTAAAATAAAGTTGGGATGCTCTTCATTCCCTACAAAAATGAAACTTCATTTTTATCTCACAAATCAATTTTATATACTCCGTATTTTTTTTCATTTCATTTCCTTTTACATTTATTTTTTATGGTAAAACTTGAACCGTTAGATCGCTGCAAAAAAAAAAAAAAAAAAAGAATCTACACCGGTGAAAGAGAAAAGACCCTCAACAAATAAAGATAAGACCTTAATTATCTAAAATAACCCTTATAAAACAATTAAAAGAATGTCTTAAATTATTAAGAAATATAAATTCTTATTTAAAACGGGTATAATTGTCTAAAACTTATGACAACTAAAGTAGTATGAATAAGACAAAAAGCAAAATTCATAGAGAGAAAAAATAGAATCGTCATATGTCATATGTGCACGGAAAAAAGGAACATATATCCGATATATTACTTCAAGCTCCTTCATTATTTGAGTTTACATTTTTTTTAACTTTTCAAATTTATAAGTTATATTAATTTTTTTGACGTCAAAACTTAAACTTAACTGATACGTGTGGTTTTTGAGCAATATTATATTTATTTTAGCTAAATGTTAAAGTAACAGAGCTCAAAAATTTTATAATAAAACTCATAATTTTTAAAACAAAAATCGAAAAATTTATTATAAAATTCATAAATTAGACAACCAGTTGTATTACATATGTTGTCTAATTATGAATTATATATGCATAATTAAAATGATATTTACTCTATAGTATTTATTCACTTTAAGTGTTAACACGAATATATCGGTCTAAAGACTAACCGAGGAACCAAAGGCCAATTATTTCGTGGTTATCTGCTAAACTTATTTGATTAGACTTTGAAGAAAAATGGTGTGAACATAACCCTAAGTTTCTAACCTACTACAAATATAATTCAACAAATGAAAAAAAAAGAGGCTATTGCGAAAATATGTAGTCTCACACTCTCCCTCAGTCACACTAGCCATTTGCTCAATACTTGTCCCAAAAAGAAGTACTACGTAAATAACAAATGAATAATACACATTAAAATGTAAATAGATAACAATTCATTGGGACAGAGGAAGTAACAATTAAATAAACTTGATCGAAGGAAAATTAATGTATTTATTGAAGAAATGAAATACATTTTTAGTTAATTGTAAATTGGGTTTATTTAAGATTCATAATTGATAAAACAAAATAAACTGAGTATGGAAATTGAGATTCATAATTGTAAATTTTGTGGGAAATTTGATCATGTTTTGGGGAAGGATAGGAAAAAAATAATTTTGGCTAACAAATGATGTGAGAATTATCAAAATATTATGAAAAAAAATAAAGTATAGTAAAAGGTGCTTTCTCTATCTCATTTTTCACAAATTCTTATTTAAGACGGAGATATCCGTCTTAAGCTTAAGACGGACACCATATTCTCTCACAAAATACCCATCAAGGGTGAGTGGAGATCACATGGGGGGTGCCCACCTTGTCCCCTCTACCCATTTTCTCTCACAAAATACCCGTTGCAAGATCCGACCCGTCTTAAGCAAGACCTCCTGCTCATTTTTATTGTCTTGTTTTTTGTTTTGTGAGATCTTAGGGGAAAAAACTCTTTTACCTTTTATATTAAAGAAGAGTAGATATATTGATTTTATAGTGGTTATCAAGGGCAATATTGAATCATTAATATTTTTCTTTATTAAACAGAGAAATGAAACAATAGTTTTGGGATAAAATTTGAATGAAAACAAAAATTATTATTTTAGGCATACATTATTCGTTTTAAACTTAATACGGGTCAAGTAGCTACAATAGACTTGTCTTTATCTATGTAAGTGACATATATTTAATCTGTTTTAATTTTAAGATGAATATCAGTTTTAAGAGAGACTTATTAAAATGAAAAAAGAGAATAAAGTGGGATTAATAGAGTAAACGGTAGTCCGTATGAAAATAGATGGAAAACGGGAATGGATCCTCTCCTCTTTTTTTTGTCATCCATTTTCTTTCATAAATATTATTCTACAATATATTCTGCCCTCATTTATTTACATATTCTTTTCTAAATAATTCTACAACCATCCGATCGGGCTCATATTTTATGTGAATCATTAACACAAATTCTCATTTGTGACGGACCGACCCGTCGCAAGCCTGCGACGGGTCATTGCGACGAGTCAAATACACCTCACAAAGAGCAAATGAGGGGACAAGTGGGGTGCAAATGAAGCCCCCCACTTGCCTTACCACTTTGCGACGAGTCACCCCGTCTCAAACAACACTTATTGAACCACTAAATGCTAATTGACCTCTATTTCTTTTTTTAAAAATAGAGAGGATTCTTACGTACGATGAAAAAATAAGTCGTGGGAAATGAGGTGACAAGTGATGATGTGATATATACATAGATGTTGGAAGCGAATTAGTGAGATTAATAAATAAAGCAACGTAAGATTAGTTCTTCTCCTTACTGATTTTATTAGGTACACAAATCCCACTGCTAATCATCATCATCATCATTTCCATTCATGAATGGTGAAGATCTTAGAGCATACCTCATGAGTGATCTAAAACCACAATTAATACTACTATACCAACATAATCAATACTCATCATATCTCTCAAGTCGGCACTCGTATATAGCATTAAATTGCCAAACACATACTTGTACGGAGTACTATATTAACATAACATTACCTCAAGCACTGTTAAGACCTCTCTTGCTCCAACCAATAGTTCAATTCTCATCCGCGATATAACTATATAAGTGCTCTCATTTGAACCGGAAAAAAAAAAAAACATAACATACACCGTTTCTCTTTTTCCTCATCAAGCATTCAATTGGTACTGTTTTTTTCGTGGTATGATCAAACCACTATTATAAACATAAGGAAATAAATGAGTGTTTAACTAATGAAATGGGCTATGATGGTTTTTTTTTGTATGATTTTTGTAATTGAAATGGGTTGTTTGTCTTGGTGAATTAAAGAAAAAGATCCATACTTTATGAAATCTTGGTGTTGTATTCTTCACTTATTTGTTCAAAGTGTGATTATAATTAAGTTTGGTTAATTGTGAATGATGCATTATAATTGATAAAGGTATGTAATTTTCATTTTTCAGATTGGATATACTCACTTGTTTGATTGCATCCGAACATTGTTTCTGCTGGGAACTTATTAAGTTCATTGAGCTGACTGACATTTTGGTGAGATTGAATTCATTTCTGGTAAGATTAATTCCGTGAATCCTGCCTTTTCTGCTATTATATGTAATGTAATGTTACCATCAATTAGTCTTGCTTATAATCGTTGTAAGTTACAACGAAGGGGTGTATCACCCCATCACCCCCAAAAGCGTTGGTTTGGTTGGTTTTACACTCTCGTTGTAAATTATTCTGATTTACAATGGTGGTAAAAAAGGATTTGTGTACGATATGTCTCTCACAAGCTAATCTTCATTGTACATGTGTTCTGATATATATGTGATTAGCCATGTCAAAAGTTTCTCATATCTCTACCGAAAGTGTAATGTGAGTCGATTTGGATTGCGTTCAGATTTTCAGAATGAGGATCTAACAAGCGATAGGTGTTGAGATTTTCTATGTAGTTTGATATTGTATGTTGAGTACTTGTCTCAGTATCAATGTGCATATATCAATCTCAAAATTGTTCTACAATGATTAGTTAAAGAGTGCTTATCAGAGGGCCTTTGATCGAAACCATCTGCATATTTTTGGAGCGATAGAGAATGCTTAGTACGGAGTGAAATTGAGGAAAGGTAATCCCTTGTAGTTCTTTCCTTAAACTTCGAGGTTATGGCTTCACTAATGAATAAATCAGTCTTATTGCCATCGGCTTAATTATATACTTAAGCATGTGAGTAATCATTTTTAAGCCCCTTCGCTTCACTGCAAATTGATTAACTATACATGTTGTACATGATGAGGGGATTTGGACAGAAGGGCAAGAATGTGATATCTCTTCTTCGGATACTAGACTGGGTTAGAGAAAAATAGACTAACAGAGGGATACGTTTTACCTCCTAGAGAAAATTTCAAAATCTTTTCAACATAGGAATCATCTAAAGAGAATAATACATTGGCGCCATTTCCAGTCCCTTCCTTACCTGCAACCCACAACCCAACGTACAGTACTATGTTATGCTGTAAATGTATCTCCCACCAGCGAGCTGTAAAAGTAGCGTCGTTGATGTACTATGTTGGTTTTACTGCCTATATATTTCTGGTACAGTAACCCTTACGGTTAGCCTTGTATTGCATCCCTTGGCAACTGCCTGTAGAGAAACTGTTCTGAGGCATTAATAAGTCAAGTCAAGCATTAATGGATGCAGTTTCATAAGGTTTCTGGTTGGCTTCATGACATTAATATGACCCAACCATGTAAATTGCATGTGGGGTAAGAGTTATGCCAACAAACAACCTGTTTGCGTTTCCTGTGCTTTGAGAGACTAAGGCTATGCTAAAAGTTATTGATGGTCCCATGGAAAGAATTACCAAACCCGTCTTAATTTTCTCTTTAATTAGATGTGATAGTTAGATTACTAGATATATACGGATGGGATCCCAGTTATAATTCTGGTGCCTGATGATCTTGGTCTCTATTGATACCATACCATATCGGTTTTTATAATACACTCCCTCCAACCCAAAGTTATCTTCCTACTTTCATTTTAAACGATTGAATAATGAAAAGTAGAGATAATGGGGATATAAAGTTGTGAAATCAATAGTTTTTAGTATTCAAAGAGGAAACTAGGAAGATTATTGGAAAATTGGGTCAGTCAAGAAGACTTTGTTGGTTTTCTGATTGTTGACACTATAGCTTGTATGCTTAGTTTCAAAAAGCGCTTGTCATATGGAGGGTCAGTGACGACGAGCGTAAGGCTTGCGCCTCTTGTTTACGAGGCATACTTTTTTTGCAAACCAGTTTGTCCCTTCTTTCGGATTTTATAAAAATTGCAAAATAGCGTGCCTATCTAGCTACCCCTCGACGCACTTAAGGTAGCTTCATGTTTTCATGCCATTTGGAAGTTGTTTTTTCCCCTGAGTCCCTTTGGTGTGGTAGTCTGTCTCTTTGATTGCTTGAAGTTGTTTTTCATCTTAGTTCAGATATGGGAGATGTAGCAAAGGACTTAACAGCTGGGACAATTGGAGGGGTTGCGCAGCTGGTAGTTGGCCACCCATTTGACACCATCAAAGTCAAGCTCCAAAGTCAACCTACCCCTCTTCCTGGGCAAACTCTGAAATACAAGGGTGCTATGGATGCCGTGAGGCAAACAATAGCTGCGGAGGGTCCTAGGGGTCTGTACAAGGGTCTGGGTGCCCCACTTGCCACGGTAGCTGTATTCAATGCCGTCCTCTTCACTGTGAGAGGCCAGATGGAAGCCTACTTAAGGTCTGAGCCAGGAGTACACCTTACTGCCGGCCAGCAAGTCATTTGTGGCGCTGGGGCTGGTGTTGCGGTCTCTTTTTTGGCTTCCCCAACTGAACTGATCAAGTGCAGGTATCAACAGAATGTTTTTGCTGAACTGTATTGTTTTATTCTCTCAGGTTGTCAATTTTCTTATGTTGCACAAATTTTTGATTTTCATCAACCTGAAAATATCCAACTTTAATAGCCACAACCTGAAATGATTAATTTGAAACAAAAATGTTACTAGCTGTGATCAGAAATGAACCCAATGCATAACCGGAGATCCCTGACCGACTCGATAATAGCGCATCTGAAGTGACCCAAATCGTAATGGGCCAACCCTAACTCACAAAAGACCCATTTGCCATATCTACATCAGGTTAAGACACACCAAACTAACTACCTGTTGTTGACCATTTTAATGATCAAATTAGGTTACAAGCACAGAGTTCTATGGCTGGAGCAGGGGCAATGAAGTACGGAGGCCCAATCGACGTTGTGAAGCATGTTCTTTCTGAAGCAGGCCTAAAAGGCCTCTTAAAGGGATTAGGGCCAACACTTGCTCGTGAAGTCCCAGGTAATGCAGCAACATTTGGGGTATATGAACTAGTGAAACAGTACTTAGCTGGCGGACAAGATACTTCAAGCTTGGGGACGGGGTCTTTGATGTTGGCCGGTGGACTAGCCGGGGCAACCTTTTGGGTTACCGTGTACCCAACTGACGTCGTGAAAAGTGTCATTCAAATTGATGATTTCAAGGCACCCAAATATTCAAGTGCCTTCAATGCGTTTAAAAAGATATTGGCTAGTGAAGGTGTTAAAGGATTGTACAAGGGGTTTGGTCCTGCAATGTGCCGCAGTGTACCGGCTAATGCTGCCTGCTTTTGGGTGTATGAAGTAACTAGGTCTAGTTTAGGCTGATTTTGTGTTTTTAACCCCTGCCTGCTTGCTGATTGATTTTCATTCTTTCAAATTTAGTTCACATGTGGTACTAAATTTTGATTTTAGTTTAGATTTAGATTTGAGATTCAGTTATACAGAGTATGGTGTACTGATGCGACTGATACTATCTCGAAACTTGCGTGCTGTATCTTAATCTTTGCAAATTGTAAATAAAGAACCATAAATTCAGAAATTAAAGATTAACCTGTGGCAACTGAATAATACTCGTATATATTAGTGGTATTTTCGAATTATCTAGTGTTGTAAAAATGACTGGATTTTCGGGAATGTCGAGCTTTCTCGAAGGTTATCTTCACCTTCAATCCTGTTTTACTTCCTTGACGAAAGAAGCTTGGAATTCACAAATAATAAAGAACCATTATCCTTTCTTATTAACAAGACAAGAGCTACGTTTCACAAAGATGATTAAGGAGTTCCTAGCTTAATTCCTTCATGGTTGGAGGGGGCTTAGTTTTTTGAATTTACAGGTAACAGAAGCAGGCATAGGATAGGTTGTATATGACACGAATGGAGAGATCATATCCATGAAACTGGATATGATTCGGGCTGAATCAACAATAATTATAACCGTAAGGTAAAACCTATTGTTGTTTTTTCTTACCGTCTCCAGGTTGTGATGCTGAATGTGGGTGTCGGAAATTCTCTACACCTGACGGAAGGAGTATTTGGAGATATCAGCCTATCAGGTAACGTTTACCTCAATTTCAATATATTAGCTTTAGTTTTATTCGGCATATAAATTAGTCATGAGCCTGTAACAAGCCCCGCTATTGCTGCTAAAGACTTCATATTATACGCATTCCGTTAATACGGAGTAATTCTTTGCAATGCATAGAAAAATAAGTCTTAACACATTTGCGATGAGTAAAATACGTAGGGCAAAAATCAACCCCTTTTTGTTTTACAGAATGTCTCATTGAAGACGGGTCAAATTTCCCTCACAAAGGGTAAGTGGAAGGACAAGCGGGGGGCTCCATTTGTGTTTGTTTTATACGGAGTACTCAGAAACGATGACGTTTTGACGGGTTAATAATTCAATATATCTGTGGATGGTATGTATGAGATTTGGTCTACACTTAATATCGCATCGTGTAACAGACTAGCCCATAACATATGGCTTCGATTCTGAAATCTTAGTCAACACTTATCATGCAAATAAATGTGCAACTGTTGACACTTTCACCTCTCTACTCTTATCTTGTTTTAATAGACATGGGGAAAAGGGCGGGTCAGCCCGGCCCGGCCCGGTCATCTGGCTATTATGACCCGGCCCGGCCCGGCCCGGCCCGTTGCCAGACCCGTTCCAGCCCGCCCCTCCCCCCTGGCCGGGCCCGGGTCCATGATTATTAGCCCGGCCCGCTCCCCAGCCCGCTCCCCAGCCCGCCCTCCTGGCCGGCCCGGCCCGGCCCGTCCTTGGCCCGCCCCACCCAAATATAGCTGTTGGAGTTGAGTCCCAACGGCTATATGCCATTTTTCTTATTTTTTTAATTTTTTTTTTGTTTTTTCCCTACTTAATTTCCTATAAATACCCCCTAATTCTAACACTAATCCTCACACTTTCTCACTTCTCTATCTATTCTATTCTACATTTTTACATATATCAATTTTCAAGTTTTTATAATAGTTACAAGATAATTTTAATACTTACTATTATATAAAAATATAAAAATTATAATTATATAAAAAATGGAAGAGGGAAGAGATTATACTCCGGAAGAATTTGAAGCCATGTTTGCGTCTCAAGGTAATAATTTTTTTTTCAATTAGTGTTATTATTATATTTCAATTTCGATTTTTAATTAGTGTTATTATTTATTTTACTACAATTTTTTTTTGATTCACAATTTCACATATCTAATTATATTATTTTAATTTATTGTAGGTTCTAACCGTAATGAAGAAGTTGAACAAGGAGAAGAAGAAGAAGAAGAAGCGGGTGGAAGTAAACCATCAGGAAAAGTGTCCTATGTATGGAAATATTACGAGAAAGTGTCCGTCCCAAATAAACCAAGGCATTTTCGTTGTGTATGCACGGTTTGCCGTGACATAAAAAAGATTATGAAATCTTATGCTTGGTCCATTGGAACCGGGTTTGGAAGTATGAGTCGGCACTTGAGGAACGACCATGGTATCACCGCAAGTGGTGTTGGTAGCCAAACTCAAACTCAACTAAGCGTTTTCATGAGTGAACAAGCCGGCGGAGGTAAGCCTTTCTTTTATTCCCAAAAAAATATGATTGATCATATGGCCACTTTTGTTAATCTTGAAGAGTTGCCTTTTACTTATGGTGAAAGTGTAAATTTGGAAAATTTAATAGGCTTGCTTTACAACCGTCTTATTCTCATGTTAACCGTCACACTTTGAAAGATCGTACTATGGCACAATATAAAGAACAAAAAAAAGAATTGATTGCATATTTTGCTAATTTTGATGGTATAGTAGCATTAACTAGTGACACATGGACTTCAAAACAAAATAATCCATTTATGTGTGTTACCGTCCATTGGATTGATAATGATTTTTTTCTACAAAAACGTATTATTGCTTTTGATATCATGGAAGAAAAACACACCGGTTATAACATTTATTTGCGTCTTAAGAAAAAGTTAGATAAATTTAATTTGACTAAAAAGCTTTTCTCCATCTCTTTTGACAATGCATCGGCTAATACTAAATGTATTGATTATGTTCTTCAAATGGATGATTTATTGCTAAATGGTGATCTTGTGCATGTTAGGTGTTGTGCCCATATTATTAATTTGTCGGCTCAAGAAGGACTTGCTTTTTTAGCACCACTTTTAGAACCCATTAAAACTTGTATTAATTGGACTAGAAATGCTAGATCGATGAAAACACAATGGAAAACATTATGTGATAAACATGGGTTACGAAATAAACAATGGGGTACCGATTGTGCCACTAGGTGGAACTCGACATATAAATTGATTAAACAAGCTTTAAGGTATAAAAATGTTTTAACTGAGTTTTATAATAGTCACCAACGTGATGAAGATGCAATGATTGATAATAGTATGTGGACAATTGCCGCTAATGTTTGTAACTTATTAAAACCGTATTACAATGCCACCAACGTTTTTTCTCTTGTGTACGAGCCTAATGTGCATTTAGTTATACTTGAATGTTTAAAAATTGTTATTGCTTTTAAAACTGCTGAAAATGTTGAACCATGTTTAATACCAATTGTTGATGATATGAAAACAAAATGGGTAAAATATTTTACTTCTTTTCCATATATATATGGCGTAGCTTCCTTATTAGATCCATGTGTTAAACAAATAGGTTTAACTAATAGTTTACTCTTTTATTATGAAATGCTTAATATTATCGACTTTGATGTTGAAATATATGTCCAAAAATGTATTGATGTTTTACGTGAATTATGTAAGATTTATGCTAAGGATAAGGGGGAGTCTTCTTCTAGTAGTTCCGTAACTACAAAAAGCGCTCGTTTCGACGACCAACTTCATTCTATTTTATTTCGGAGAACCCAATCCTCATCGTCCTCCACTTCTACTCTCGCTACAAAAGAACTTGACGATTATTTAACGCATGGGGTTGATACTAATGATACGGATTTCAACATCCTTCTTTGGTGGAAAGCCCGTTCCATCCAATTCCCCTTACTATCAAAAATAGCTAGAGATGTGCTTGTTGTTCCCGCTTCTACGGTTGCGTCGGAATCCGCTTTTAGTGCAGGTGGAAGAGTTCTAGATGATAAAAGATCTCGTTTGGCTCCCCCAACCGTAAAGATGTGTGTGTGCAAAAGAGATTGGGATCTAGCCAAGATAAGACGTCAAGGGGCAAAGGAGTTCGACCCATTAGAAGCCGACGAGATAGTGGCTACCGATGCATCATCCGGGAACTAAAGATACACCTCCAATCCATAAAAAGGTAAGTCGGGTAAGTAAAGAACTACGTCGGCTTTGATTCTTTCGAGATACGTAGGCACCTTAATAATTATAATTTTTTTACTTAATATCAAATTAAATTAATTTGGTATTATTTGAAAGAGTTATATTCATTTTGATCAAGCCCTTTTTAAAAAAAAATTAAAAACCCATTATGTCTTTTATATTTTGTCTCTTACATTGTGTTCTTTATAGTATGTATTTTATAGTTTGTCTCTCCACGTCATGTAATATTTCAATTCGTAGTCATTTAATATGTAAGTCGTTTCTATTATGAAGGAAATGAGGAATGTATGCCATTTTAATTATGTAAGATTGTAAGTTACTAATTATTTAATTATCGTATTATGTAAGTCATGAGTATGTAAGGCGATTCTATTATGGAGGAATGTAAACCATTTTAATTATGTAAGCTACCAATTATCGTATTATTTTTTTTCTTTTCTCCACATTTAAGTTCAAAAAAAAAAAAAAATCGAACTACTGGCCCGGCCCGGCCCAGCCTAAACCCGCCCACCCCAACCCCACGGGCCAGGCCCGGGTCAACACTCAAAGAGCCCGGCCCGGCCCGGCTCAACCCGCCCTCCCCAACGGGCCTGGCCCGGGTCAGACCAGGTGAACCCGGCCCGCCACCGGTCAGCCCGGCCCGGCCCGAACCCGGCCCGGTACCATGACTAATCCTGAGAGTGTGTTCATACTTAGACCATAACTATATATGGTATCGCCGTCCTACCGTAGGGATAAAATGAAAATATTTGCTTCATTCATATGTTTCTACCTACTAAGGTATAACCGTCGAAATGTGTGTCAAATATTGGATTATCTTACATTTTATTTATCTCGACTTGTCATGAGTTTAAGTACAATTTAAAGGTATTTAATCTCATTTCTATGATTACTTTGTTAATTTTATGACGTTGTAATATGGTTGTGAGGACTCTCGAGTTACTTCCTATTGACCGTGGGTGTCATTCTTATGTCTGACAGCTGGATGGTGTGTGCTTATTTTGTTTGGGGTTGGACCTAGTGACCTAGTGAGCGCCTTGTATTAGCGCATTCTATTAGTTTTATTAAAATCTCTTTTTAGACTTTTATTTTATTTGTTATAGGGGTATTTATTCCTCGAGATACTTGCATTTTTTTTTCGAGTACTAAACAACCTACGTTTTGTATGGGATAATTAAACGAGGCCTAACGACTCTAAAGATAGTCTTTAACGCCGTGAATTTTACTTATGTTTTGTATTAATAGTTAGGGTGAAAACTCATGTCCCACATCGGTAGAATAAAGGTGAAATAATATTTTTATAAAATGTCCACAAAACAATAATAGTATGAAATCTTTTGGAAAGTAGCCCAAGAGTAAATCCATGAAGACTTGGCCCAAAGCGGACAATATCGTACTATTATGTACCGTGGACACATGTGCAGCAGGGGCCCAACATGATGTATCGACGCTTCCGTACAACAAGTGGTATTGGAGCCCAAGGTCGACTTGGGCTAGCACAAGCACAAGAATAAGTCATCTGACCAAGACTTCAAGGGTGACTTACACTATAAGGCGTGAAACTCCTATAGCTCGCAGGAGAGCTAATATGTTCGCGAAAGGTGACATGAGTCTCACGGTGATGAGACACACCGTCCAGGAGAAGGTCGTCACCGACCGAACGAGGATGGCCGAGTCTTAACGGAGGCGCAACAAAAGCGGTTTTGGTATGTAAGTTCAAAGGCGATCGATCTCAGTGAAGACCGACATGTCTATGTCCGTCTTTGATGAAGACCTCTCACAAAGAACACGTGACAGGGCAAGACGGATTGGGTTGTTAGGTTGCAAACTCATGTCCCACATCGGTAGAATAAAAAAGAGAGAATATCTTTATCTTTAGAAGTGTCCACAGAATAATAATAGTATGAGACCTTTTGGGAAGTAGCCCAAAACGGATATCATACTATTATAAACTGTGGATACATGTGGAGCAGAGGCCCAACATGAAGTATCGAAGCTTCCGCACTGTTAGGGTTATTTTTCAACCGTTGTACTTTGCCATAATTCGTGGCCGTGTACCGATTAAATACGGAGTACCATTTTTTGATAGAGATATTTATAAAATCATGTGACATAGTAAATTAGTAATACACGTACATTGGAAAAAGTTACCTAAGCTAAATTAGCAAAGCAACGTCTCCCGCTCCATCACTATTTGTGTATTTGATTGTGAAAAGTGAAAACGGTGTGATGGCAATGGCAGACCAAGGATTTCGAGGTGAGGGGCACCGTTTTTTCCCGAGATGTGATTGTCTTATTGACTTTCAAAAAAACCACACTTTTTAGCTATTATCATGATGAATTTAGGATTTAAAAATTAGTTAATTAGTATTTTACTAAGATATCGTAAAATCAGAAAAAAAAATATTATGTAAGAAAAAGAATATTGAAATTATTGATTGAGTATTTCATGTATTTTAAAATTTTCCAATTGATAATTTTTCATATACTTCATAATTAAATTTAGGTTATGGAAGCAACTAAGTCTAATAAAAAATTTCATTTCGCATAAATACGTTGATTTAATTGCCTTTAATATACAAAAAAACACAACACAAATTAATAAATATAGTTTAAATAAGTTTTTGATTTCATATATTGCAAAAGTTGGAGTGGTGGATGGGTTAATAAGTTCCTTATCTTTACAAAAGATTGGGGTTCAAGCCTCGCAACCAACTTCTCCTTTTAATAAATCGACATTAAAAAAAATAACTTGGAATGATGGAAATGACTAAATTAATCGGAAATTTATTAAAACAGGTTAATAAATTATCATGAAAAGTAGACGTTGATTTGTAGATCGAATATGTAATACATGTTTGTTTTTTGTTTTTATTTGTTAAAATATTTATGGATCAAGCCATCAAGGGATAAGAAGATTGGCGTGGCTTTGGCGTTTGCATGTTCTTGTCTATAGTTGGTGGCCTTGGTGCTCCATGTGATGAACCATGTCTAGGGGTGATAATGAGAAGAGACAGCTCGCGAACAACTCGAGATCGGCTCGGTCAAAGCTCGGTCAAAGCTCGGCTCGTGTGAGCTCGGCTCGGGCTCGGGCTCGGCTCGAGAGCTTAACGAGTCAAGCTGAGCAAACACCGGCTCGGCTCGAAAAGCTCGCGAGCAGCTCGAATTTGTGTGATTAGAGAAGATTTCCCTCATATTTTATAAAAATATTTTATCATTATTATATATTTGTATCGCATATATCAAATTTCTAACTTATTTGCCAAATTTTTTTACATATATCTTTCGAGTCTTGTTATTGAAAATATTGGAAGAAAAAAAATTAAAAATCAACAATTATATATAGGCTCGATTTGAGCTCGAGTTTGGCTCGAGCTCGCGTTAAAGCTCGCAAGCTTTTTTACGAGCACATTTTTTTCAAGATCGGGTAAGCTCGAGATCGGCTCGAGCTCGAGTTTTGGTTCTTGAGCACAAGCTGAGCAAGGTCAAGCTCGGGCTCGGCTCGGCTCGTTAGCACCCCTAACCATGTCATATAGAATACATATATCTAAATAACACCCCGGTTAAAACCTTGAACAGAAAGCAGTTACTTACGAAGCTTGTTTAGCTATGCACATGATTTATAGATTAATACGAGTCCTTTTCAACATTTTGCTGAAATGAGTAGCATTTTCAATTTCTTTAGACACGGGTCATTTAACTTTATTATTGGACCTCTTCAATTAACCCGGGATATATAATCTATTTACGTGGCATTAAATGATAATTGAACATAATGTTTCTAGGTAGGACATAGTAGTATACAAAAACTAATTCCCTTTAAATTTTCGGTTAATTGATAAAAATAATCCAATCTATTGATACCGGTTCTTTCAAATTAACCAAACCTATTTATGATTCCTTTTTAATCCAACGTATGCCTTCATTTAATTTCTAACGCCTTAAGGAAACAACAACTTGTTCAATAGTTTACAAAGTGTATTTTATTAAATGAAAGCATACGCTGGATTAAAATGAAATAATTAATAGATTGACTTAACTTAAACGAACCAGCCACATGTTATATTATTTTTATCAATTAATCCTTCAGTTTTTTCAAACTTGTTTAAGAAAAAAAAATTATGAGCTCATGTTCTACTTGTATTATATTTCTTCTAATGTTTATAATGATAACTTCCTAGAGAAGCACACTATACGTGACATTTATTATTTGCGAGAATATGAAACTCGGACGCTTTATATTTCAAACTTGACATCACTAGTCAAATTCATGTCGTGTCGTCGTCTATAGTGAAATGAATTTGGAATTGTAATTGGGAATATGATACAATTAAGTGTTACGGTATTAATTATTGATTAAGTATGTTTTACAAGAGGGAGTCTATGTTAACCCATGTGTGATTATGTAGTAACACAACATATTCTATAAGATAAGATGGTATTCCCTTAAAAGAATTGTAACATGAAAATCATCTTTGGGACTAAAGTTTCCGTTTTATATGATGACTAAGGCCCTGTTCTTTTCGGTTGAAATGAGCTGAACCGAGTTAAATGGATCGAGATGAACTTAATTAAACTAAATTGAATGTCGCCGAGTTGAAGTGAGTGGAGTTGAAGTAAGACTTAGTTTTGTGAAGAGAATGAGTTCAATATAGAACTAGCTAAAACTAAACTAAATTATGCTGAATAGAGCCGAGCTGATATAAAACGAGCTGAAATTAAGCTGTGAAAAAGAATAGTGCTTAAGTACCCGTTTATTTGATTTCACCCAACCCGATTTAATTGAACCGATACGAAAAGTTTGGACCCATAAAACGTGGACAATTTATACTTGTAACAATGTGATAAAAATGTAACCATTTTTTTAAGTTACAAGAACTATTTGTAATTTGTATCACATTTGATCGTTAAAATGATGATATTTATCGGTCTCCAATAATACAATGTAAACGAAAAAGCACCCGTCAATTTGCACTGCATTATTAACGAAGGTCGAAAAGAAACATGAAACAAGGGATGGGCATGCATGATCTTGCTACATACACTTGGTGCAAGATGATACATTAATGTGACTCCTGAATCCCAAACATCCTACTTTTCTGCGCATAAACGTGATGCACGTTTCACTTCTTGAATTCTTAGTTCATTAGTCCACAAATCTGAAGTTATTACGCGTTAAATGTTACTCCCTCCGTCCCGGTTATTTGTTTACTATTTTCATTTTAGGGTGTCTCATTCATTTGTTTATATTTCTATATTAGGTTAGCTTTATATGAGTAATTTGATCTCTCAATGTGACTATAATCTACTTGTCATTCACTAAGCATAACCACAAATTTTCCTCTACCCTTTCTAATCTTTATGCCAAAATCAAAGGTAAACAAATGACCGGGATGAAGGGAGTAACATTATACCCACCTAAATGTGTTTCACGAACCATAAGCTTTTTCCTTAGAAAATAATAGAATGTACCACAAGTATTACACCGTGACGGCCATACTAGCTAGGGCTGAGCAAAAATATACGATACGGTTTTATTATACGTATTCGATACGATATACGGTTTCAATTATACGGATTTCCGTATATCCGATAAGAATTTCCGTATATACGATACGGTTTATAAAAAACCGTATCGGATACGTATCGGCAAAATTTGAAACCGGATATACGGTTTCCGATACGGTTCCAGCTTTTAATATAAAATATAAAAATAAAATCATAAAACCACTAACCGTCAAGTATATCCGTGACTCAATCTTATTACTTTATAAATTTTTAAGTTATTTATTCTTATAATATGTGATACTCTTTTAACTTATTAAAAAAAATCATAAAATCACAAAAAAAATAAAAATAAGACATACAATTTTACATAATTAAATGAAAAACCGGATACCGGATATACGGTTTCCGGATATACGGAAAAACCGGATATACGGTTTCCGGATATACGGAAAATCCGTATCGGATAAGGATACTCAAAATTGAGATTTTTAAAACCGGATATCCGATACGGTTTTGAAAACCGTATCGGATATACGGTTTTGCTCACCCCTAATATTACTAGCGTTGGCTTGGCTCTAACCCGGTCCGTAATACCCAATTTTTATTTCCTTTTGTTTTTGTTGTTTGACGGGCTTGGGCTGGCCGAGCCCAACTTTCTGGGCCCTAAACCGTTCTGGAGGTTTCACAAGTTGAGGTGGGCCGCAAACAACAGACACGTCAACACATACATGTTGTCAAAAAAAAAAAAAAAAAAAAAAAACACATACATGTTGGCCGGGCCAGCCCGTGCGTTTGATAATGTTTATCGGGTATTAACGACAAGTCTAAGTTAAAATTGTTTTCATCTTCTTAATTAAACAAATGGAGATGATTCAAGTTAAAATAAAGGTAGGTACGTATTACATTATTGTTCATATGAAATAATCCTTCCGCCTTGGCCAATTGTTGTTATATTCCTTTTTTTGGCGTCTCAGTCAATTTTTTGTCATTTCTATATTAAGAAGGTTTTCTATGAGTAATTTGACTTATAATGAGAATATTGTTCACTTGTCATCCAATAAGTATATATAATCGTAAATGGTCTTCTACTCTTTCATTTGTATTTGTGTTTAAATGAAAGGACAACAATTAATCAAGAAGGAGAGAGTAGCATTAGTAACAGTTTAATCTCATTAATATAATGGGATCTGAGTATTTTTTTTATGAGTATATATAGTGATACCGCGTGGATGATAACTTTCTTTTGGTGTCAATGAAGATACAATGACAAATTTGAGCTAATGAGTATTGAACCGATTTAAGATGAATAAGTTATGAAACTTCATCACATAAAACACATATATATAAATGAGACGTACATAAACTATATAAATGTGGTAGAGATAAGTGTTTATTTTCTTTATTCCATTTTTATCTAGTTTCTTTTTAATTTCATTTTTTCCCTATCCAATTGTCCCATTTTATAAATTTAGTAAGAAAAACGTTGAATATTTAATGTCGCTCCAGAACAATACTTATGATTTGTCACAATTACATTTCCTCATTTATTCATTGTCGGAATAAACATATTACTTTATCTCTTAGGAATTAAGATAAAACGATATATATATAAGTGGAAATGGAAGAATATTAATACTATACGTAAGGTAAGTGAAGCCTAATCCTCATGGTGCATGCATTTGCATAATAAGAACACAAAGAGCAATGTATAAGTCACTCTATAAGTCTACTTAATTCAGTGTTCATAACAAGCCAAGTGTCACTTGAATTACTCACAAAAGTTGAGTAAATTAAATGAGAATTTTATACATGCAAATTGGTATAACAACTTTTCCATATTGGTTGATGAAATTAAATAATCCAAACCAAGAAAAACACAAGCTAAGATACCCATATGACCATATCTAGTCATCTTTCATTATTGTTTACGGTCGCATATAATACACAAATTCTTGATTCAGACCGAACATTTTTGTCAGATCATTGAAACGGGCTTTTGTTACTACTTTATAGTCAAATGCAACATTTTATGGTAATTTGTTTATAAAAAACGGTTATATTTGACTGTAAAATTGGGTTTAAAATTCCGTCTTATTATTTCAGATCAATATAACTCGTTTGGTACGTAAAGAGCACCAAATTATTAGTAGTACATGTCCTGGGGGATCACTGATCAACGGTCCATAATTTGTGTAGCATGTGAATTCTGTAAACTCATGTATGTCTCAATTGTCCTTGCATTAGTTGGTGGACTTGTTTTTTTGTTATTTATGGTGTGTTGTGTCGATGCTCCCTATACTTGCATGCAACTCCAACAATATGGGCAATTTAATTAAGGGCAAAAAGTAACTAATACACATGCATGAGTTCTTAATGGGGAAGGTAAAGGGATAATTAACATCATTAGTTATCTTTCTGAGTAATGAAGAAATTGAATGTTTTTGTTAAAGTTTTTAATTTTAATATATCTGATTTCATTGATAATTCATCCCTTGAAATTTTTGGCTTTTTAACAACAAATTTGGGCTCCATTACGGCAAGAATTACATATACTATGTATAAAGATGAGAAAAAAACACGCTAATACTAATTTAAACTGACATTAGATAAGCTACTTTTACCCCATCTATGTACTTGTTAATATTGTAAAATCACCTTAATTAGGGTATGTTATTCCGTTGGTCTTGCTATGCTTGACTATTTAAAAAACAATCTTATTACTGTGTAATTATAAATGTAACTATTAAAAATATCATTTTTTTCGGGGCTAAAATGAAATGTTTCAAGTTTGTATTATGTTAACATGAGCAAGCCATGCAATCAAAGATAAATGTTAAAATACTAACACTAAATACTTGAGCTAAGGCCTTGTCTTTTTAGTTTTAATTTCAGTTCTATTCCAGGAAAATCTACAAGTCCAAGTCAATAATTTTTTACATTTTAATTTTGTTTAGTTCAATTCAGTTTTAAAAATCTCGTTTCAAAATTGCAAGGCTAAGAACTAGACCTAGCAGAATTGACTCGACCCAACACCCGAATTCAAGACCCGAGGTTGCCCCGATCCACTTTAACACGATCCGAATGTTCATCGTTGCAAACTTATTATATTATACATGAAAAACTTGATAACAGTTTACCCGAACTGGAAATAACACGACCCAAAGCAAGCAAACCCAAAATTGCCCAAACCAAAAGTCGATCCGACCCGGTGGACTCGTTAGACAAGTCTACTTAGTAACCAAATATTCCTGACCAAGTGGCATGGGCAATATAGAAAGAGCCATAAGTCCATAACGTAAAGCAGAGGATAGAGATAGAATCATATAGAATGAAATAGACGAGCTTCAACTTAAGAACCGCAAATGTAACACTCACAACTGCTTAGTAACCAGTAAGATAAGTTGAGTAATGAACCAATCATAATTCAGTAGGAGTATTAATTAATTAATTTATTTATTAATGGGCTCTTAAATCTTAAGTCAGGAAGGTTGGTTTCACTTGACATTTTTGACAGCCTGTACTAGATCGAATCTATAATGGTGGGCCATGGGTGTGTGCATGCCTTGTGGGCCCTTTTTGGCTCTAAACCGTGGTTTCTTTATCTCTGGCCCATGTAACTCGGCCCCACTTGATGGACGGTTCAGGTGATTCATTCTCACTAGACCGGCAAAATAAATCACAACCGGAAAACTTATCGAAAATATGTGAATTGATAACTGATATAACACCCGTTATAGCTCTTATAAGTAATTTAAAATTACCTGAAATCCGATTTGAAATAATAAATTGAATTGAATTCAGTATAGTTGAATGATACCGGAATTTGAATACATCTAAAACGGTAATAGTAACTGAACCGATTTGATATGATTTTAAAATAATTATTTTCTCATAAAAACAATCCCATTTTTTAAAGTTTTTTTTTATTATAAAATATTGTCATTTTCTCATTTTATATTGAGATAGTCTCGTATAAAACTTACTTCCAATTAAATTGGCAATTATATTATTGTATTAAATATCACAAATTCTCATTTATAACTGACATATCCGGAGGCAAGTGGGAATTCATTGAATCCTCATTTATAACTGACACGTTATAATAAGTTTGGGACGGATATGTCTGTCACAATTGAAACCAATTGATTAAAGAGTAACTCTTGTGTTATTCAGGAATACAGTGCTCCTTACACCGAAGTTATTATAATATTTCGCTTTATTCCCCGTCTTTAAGAAGTTTAAGGAGAATCATACTAAGAAGGAAACAAGAATTTTTCCCCAATTAAATTTAGGACTACATGACTGCATACTACGGAGTACGGAGTATTACATTGAGTCAGTGTTGTAGTGAACCCATGCAAAATCTCACGGTCGTTGTCACCAACCCCACTTCCTAGCCACTTCACTCGCCTCAGTCTCCTGGTGTCAAAGTCCAGCAACATGGCTTTAGCATTTTCCTTATTTTGTTTATTTATGAATAATTTTGTTTTGATTCTTTGTAATATTGTCAATTATCATGATATTTGGCTTTGATGATTTATGAATAATATAGCAGGATATAAAATAGAATACAAAACGAGTTAAATAACTTCCATAGTTAATATCACAAATAATCAACTACATAAATCAATTTACATCTCATTTTATATTCCATTTTCCATCGAGTTATATCACCAATAGTTACCATCATAAATCAATTTACTTTGTCTAACACATTTAAGGAAATGAACTGAACCTATATATAAATTACTATATCAAGAAAACAAAGAAAAAATCGATATAGGAAATAGAGAAAGTTTCTTGTAAAGTGGTTGTAGAATACACTAATGTAGAGCTAGACACTGGGCCGGGCCAACACGGGTCGGGCTGGGGGAAGAAGAGCCCGAGCCCACAGACCAGGCCAGTGAGTGCGAGCCGGGGAACGGGTCGGGCGGGAAGGGAGATGACCCAGGACTGGCTCGGTTTGGGAAAAGTGGGTAAAAATGCTAGCGGTGTTGGGAGGGCTCGGGGCGATGGAATCCGGGACCAGGCCGGTTCATAAGACGGGTTGGGCGGGCTATGTTAACAGGCTGGCAGGCCAAGAAATGTTGAGCCCGAAAGAGCGGGCCGGGTCAGTGCGGGTCGGGCCAGCCCACACAAATGTCCAGATCTACAGTAATGAAAAAGTGCATTATATTTACCTAAGTGGCCTTATAAAAGTAGTTGTTGACCATTTTGAATAGTTAAGTAAAATAAAACTCGATTTTATAATAAGATTTTTATAACACTAAGTCTTATTTAAGATGAATATTATACGTCATACGATTTTATTATTTTTTAAGTAATACGTGAGGTGATTTGATATATATTTAATCCGGTTTAAGCTGAAAATGAATAGTATTGATTAAAAATTTAAAATTGTGGGTATGAAAGTTGGGTGTGAGTGAAGAGTCAAACCACTCAAATGTAACACTTCCCCTGCTAATTTATCGGTAGGTCTTAAAAGTTGGAATTATTCGTCATAATCTTAAGATACGTTATATATTACTCCTCACGACCTCACATAGTGATAATAAAAAGCTTTTGTATTTATTAGGCAACAAATATAATAATTTAATATGTATTTGACCCATATTAGATTTAATACACTTAGACAGACCATATCCGCCTAAGATTAGAAATCAATATATATATATAAAAGAGGCTTTTTTCAGGCAACGAGAGAGTCTCCAACTATTTCAAAACACTATTTTATTTTTTATTGATAAAACTACCTTACACATAATTTTATTAGGCTAATTAAATATTAGATAAAATATATTATATTATATAAAGATTGAATTTTAATATTATCAACTTTTCAACATTATATTCATACATATAATTTCCAAGTTATGGTTAGTTAAACTCTTAAATTTTGATTATATTTTTTAAATTAATTTTTTTTCTAATAATATTATCAACTTTTCAACTTTTTAGAAACTCTTTAAATAAAAGTTAAATTCATAACTATTATTTGTCCCACATTGGAAAATAATGTAGATGTGCTAAAAATATTACATATAAATAATAGAATTTTCCCACATTGGAAAAATAATAAAGTGGGTAATCTTATGATTATAAATAGGAGTCATCCGTAAACCTTATGTATCAACCCAAAATTTTTGAATCTCTTAAATATTGTCTTAGAGATCTTTTAAAAGTTTGTAGATGTGATGAATATACTATGTATAAATAGTAAAATTGTCCCACATCATAAAACTAACATAAGGTGAGTGATCCTATGATTAAATATAGGAATCATTCTTGGACCTTATATAACAAACTAAAATCTTTTAAATCTCTTAAGTATTGTCTTAGAGATCTCTTAAAAGTTTGTCTATTATTATCTTTACAATTGTTAAATTTACATCATCAAAAATTAATTCTAAAAGGTATTATTAAAAAAATTGAAGTATTGTAAAAAAAATTATGAAGATAATATAATTAGATTCGTGTTGAAAAAAACCCTGAAAAGTATAGAAACTCATATAATTTGAACATATTTGGTGTAATTTTTATTATATTATTTGCCATACATTGAAAAATAATGTAGTTGTGGTTAATATATCACCTATACATAGTAGAATTGTCTCACATCAGAAAATCATCATAAGGTGGGTGATCTTATGATAACAAATAGGAATCATATTTGGAACTAAACTTTCAACCCAAATTTTTTTGAGCCTCTTACATATTGTCTTACAAAACTCTTAAAACTTGTATTATAATTTTCACTATTGTGAAATTTACATCGTTAAAAATTAATTTAGAAAAGTATCATAAATAATAATTTTGATGATAAACTATTTAATGTGTTATTTGGTCCACATTGAAAAAAACAATGTAGGTATCGTGACTTTTGAATTTATACTACGTATAAATATCAAAATTTGTACCACATTAAAAAATTATCATAAAGTGGAGTGATCATAAATATGATCATCACACGAGCTTTTAAACTATTTTTTTATATTGTTATGTTAATAAATGACTTTAAAAATTTAATAAATGACATTTAAAATATTTTTTATTATTCTAATATTAATATAACAGTTTAGTAACAGTTAAGAAATAAATATTATATGAAAAAAGATGGTGTAATACTTAGTTTGTTATTAGTCCCACATTGAAGAATAATGTATGTGTGGTGAATATATTACTTATAAATTGGAAATTATCCCACATTGAAAAATTATTATAACATAGGGTGATCCTATGATTATAAATATGAGTCATCCTTGAACTTAGGTATAAACCTACAATTTTTTAAGTCTCTTAATTATTGTTTTGGAGAGCTCTTAATAAAATGAAATTATAATAGTCACAATAGTTAAATTTACATTATTAAAAGTTAATTTAGAAAATTATCATAAATAATAATTTTGATGATAAACTATTTAATGTGTTATTAGTCTCACATTGAAAAATAATGTAGAAAATATATATACTAATCAATCAATATATATATATATATATATATATAAAGGCTTTTTTCGAGCAATTCTATTGGTCAACATCATTTTTTTCAAATTTTGAAAAGTATATTTTAAGATCTTCCAAGATTACGAAAAAGATACTATGTAATATTTCTAATATCACAACTATTATTTACGAAAAAAAAAAAATTGATTATCAATCTGACAAAAAAATATAATGCAGAACATTTCGAAACTTATATATTTGGATTCTTAACGAAAAATGATTTCATTAGAGTATAAATTTTGTATTTTTTACTACCATATCATTTATAAGATCATATAACTATAACCTAAGTATATGAAAATTAAATAAATGACTTTTAAAATATTTTTTATTATTCTAATATTAGTATAATGGTTTAGTAGTAGTCAAGAAATAATTAATTTATTGAAAAATATGATGTAGTACTTAATATGTTATTTGTCCACATTGAAAAATAACGTAGGTATGGTGAATATACTACATATAAAAAGTAGAATTGTCCCACATCGAAAATTTACCTTAAGATATGGTGATCATACGATTATAAATAGGAGTCATAATTGGAAACTTATGTATCCACCCAAAATTTTTTGAGTCTCTTAAGTATTGTCTTAGAGATCTCTTATAAGTTTGTATTATTATCTTTACAATAGTGAAATTTATATCATAAAAAATTAATTTGAATGTTTCATAAATAATACTTTGCATATAAAAAATTAATTGGATAACCTTTTAATTATTATATAAAATAAAAATAATAGAAATATATATTTAAAAAAAAAGTGTGCTACTTAATATATTATTTTTCTCACATTGAAAAATAATGTAGTTGTGGTAAACATATTTCGTATAAATTGTAGAATTATTCCACATCGGAAAAATAACATAAAGTGGCTAATCCTATGATTATAAATAGGCGTCGTCCTGAAACCTTAAGTTTTAACCCAATTTTTTTATAATCTCTTAAAAATTTTCTTAGAGATCTCTTAAAAGTTTGTAGATGTGATAAATATACTATGTATAAATAGTAGAATTGTCCCGCATCGTAAAATTAACATAAGGTGGGTGATCCTATAGTTATGTATAGGAATCATCCTTTGACCTTATATATCAAAGTAAAATCTCCTATAATTATATATAGAAATCATCCTTTCACCTTATATATCAAAGTAAAATATTTTAAGTCTCTTAAGTATTGTCTTAGAGATCTCTTAAAAGTTTGTGTATTATTATCTTCACAATTGTTAAATTTACATAATCAAAAATTAATTTAGAAAAGTATTATTAAAAAAATTTAAGTATCGTAACAAAAATTATGAAGATAATATAGTTACATTCGTGGTAAAAAAAAAACCTCGAAAGTATAGAAACTCATACTATTTATTTGCACATACTTGGTGTAAGTTTTAGTATATTTTTTGTCCCACATTGAAAAATAATGTAGGTATGGTGAATATATTACTTATAAATAGTAGAATTATCCCACATCAGAAAATTATCATCATAAGGTGGGTGATCTTATGATTACAAATAGGAATCATATTTGGAAATAAAGTTTTAACCCAAAATCTTTTGAGCCTCTTAATTACATATTGTCTTAAAGAGCTCTTAAAAGTTTGTATTATAATCTAAACTATAGTTAAATTTAGAAAAGTATCATAAATAATAATTTTAATGATAAATTATTTAATGCGTTACTTGAAAAACAATGTAGGCATGGTGACTGGTGAATATATACTATGTATAAATAGTAAAATTGTCCCACATTGAAAAATGATCATAAGGTGGTGTAATCATAAATATGATCACCTTTTTTATATTTTTAATAAAATACTTTTAAAATATAATAAGTGACCTTTAAAATATTTTTTTTATTATTCTAATAGTAATATAATAGTTTAGTAACAGTTAAGAAATAAATATTATATAGAAAAAGATGGTGTACTACTTAGTTTTTTATTAGTCCCACATTGAAGAATTATGTATGTATGGTGAATATATTACATATAATAGTAAATTGTCCCACATCAAAAAATTACTATAACATATTGGTGATTCTATGATTATAAATAGTAGTCATCCTTTAACTTAGGTATAAACCCACAATTTTTAAAGTCTCTTAAGTATTGGGTTGAAGAGTTCTAAAAATTTGTATTATAATTGTCACAATAGTGAAATTTACATCATTAAAAATTAATTTAGAAAAGTATCATAAATAATAATTTTGATGATAAACTACTTATTGTGTTATTAGTCCCACATTGAAAACTACTGTATTTGTGGTAAATATATATACTAAGTGTAAATTGTAAAATTATCCTATATCGGAAAATATCATGAGGTGAAGTGATCAAAAATATGATTATAAATTGGAGTCATTTTAGTCTCTTAAGTATTGTCTTAATGAACTCTTAAAAGTTTGTATTTTATCTCCACAATAATAAAATTTACACCATCAAACTTAATTTAGGAAAGTATTATATAAGTAATAATTTTGATGGTGTACTACCTAATAAGTTATTTGTCCCACATTGAAATATAATACAAGTATGGTAAATATGCTAGGTATAAATAGTATAATTGTCTCACATCGTAAAATTATCATAAGGTGCGGTGATTCTATAATTATAAATAGGAGTCATCATTGGAACTTAGATATCAACCAAAATCTTTTGAGTCTCTTAGATATTGTCTTAGAGAGCACTTAAGAGTTTGTATCTACATTAGTGAAACCTACATCATCCAAAATGAATTTAGGAAGGTATCATAAAAAAAATAAAGTGAAAAATCTTTTATTTGTCTCAATATACATTTCCAATATTATATTCAAGTGATGTTTATAATTTTTATATAAAACCTTTTACATTTCATTTCACAAAAAAATATTGTAAAAATGAGTCATCTTTCAAAATTAGATATTCACCCAAATCTTTTGAATCTCTTAAGTATTATCTTACAGAACTCTTAAAAGTTTGTATTATTATCTCCGCCTTAATGAAATTTACATCATCAGAATTAATTTAGGAAAATATCATAAATAAAAATTTAAGAAAGTATCATAAATAATACTTTAATTTTAATGGTATACAACTAAATATGTTATTTGTCCCACATTAAAAAATAGTGTAAGTGTGGTGAATATATTATGTATAAATAGAGGAATTGTCCCACATCGGAGAAATATCAGAAGCTGGAGTGATCATGCGATTATACATAAGAGTCGTCGTTGGACTTAGATATCAATACAAAATCGTTTAAGTCTCTCAAATATTGTTTTAGAGAGCTCTTAAAATTTTGTATTAATTATGAAAATAATTTAATTATAAGATTCGTGGTAAAAAAATGTTATCATTATAGTATAAAATCTCATATTATTTGCACATACTTAGTGTAATTCTTAATATGTTATATATCACACGTTGAAAAATAATGTAAGTGTGGTGAAATATTAATACCTATAATTAGTAGAATTGTCCCATATCGGACAATTACCATAAGGTAGGGTGATCAACTCAAAATCTTTTGATTCTCTTAAGCATTGTCTTAGAAAGCTTAATTCTTAGGTACCTTGGATAATTTTTCGAGTCATATAGATCAAATATAACTTGATTCCTGGCAAGATTGGTAAAATATGTTTAATATAGAAGTTGAATCAATATATCATTATTATTTTCTTAAACATTACGGAGTATATTTTATTATAATCTTAAAATTTCAAAAGTTTATTTTTACAAGTTAAATGTTATAGGAAAATTATGAAAATGTTATTAACGTAGACCCGTGCATCGCACGGGCATGAAATCTAGTTGCCAATAATCTACGCGTACTATATATACCAAGATACTCTAAAGTCTTGACACTCTCCCTCTCACATACTTCCCCCGTGTCCATAAAACAATACTCCTTCTTACTCTCCGTCTAATTCTACTCACCTTCACGTTCACCGTCCATTTCCGCCTTCTTCTCATGTGAGTCTCCTCTTCTTCACTTAATCACCTCTCACTTTCCTCTACTAACTTACTAATATCTTCATTTTACACTAAGTAAAATTAACTTTCTAATTTGTTTATTTATTCTAAGTATCACTATTCTCTATGCATTTCGATCCCATTTTCACGCGTATTGATTACGATATACAATTCCGTCCCAATTGTTTATTTACCTTTTCAAGTAAACAAATAACTCTATATACTTGCGACTTTTCCAATGTTTTTGATTTAAATTTGTGAGCAACTCAATAAACAGACCTTCTTGCTTGTCACTGTCACAAGCTTGTAACCTCTTAAATCGTATTTCCTACCTGTCCTCCCACTTGCTTGTCCACTTTCTTCTTGCGAGAGTTTATAAGCTTATAACGGAATATTGTATTTACAAATGAGAATTTATGATTCAATATTTATACAATTACTGAATTATACGATATACGACGACCTTATAATATACATGCAAATATTAAGTAGTTTGAGATTTTTAGTTAATTTCTTTTGTTTGATAAAAACAAACAAATAAATATGAGGTTACGAATTATTATAAAGTCGTTGTATATTGTAAAACGGTTTGACTTTTAATGTAGATTTATTTAATGTTGACTGATATTTAGTTTGATTTTTATGCAGAAATAGAAAAAATCAACCAAATTAACACGGAAAACTTATCTGTCAAACTATTTTCCTCCTACTTCTGAAATCGGAGGAGAGAGAAAGCATAAACATAAACAACAATGGCGGCTCCATGCTTGCAATGGTCTCCGATCAACAGAACACTAAACGACGCCGTTTCAATTCCTCGAACGAGTTGGCTCGGAACGATGTCGTCGAAACTCAGTAGAACTCGCTCACTGGAGTACACCGCAAAACAACAATATCATCATCACTCGATCCGCAGAGCTTGCAGCGCAAGCTTCGATTCATCGTACTCCTCCAACGACGAAGAATTCTCTCGAAAAATCGAGGAATTAGCGCTGAAATTTCAACTCGGAGACGAATTCGGCGCCAACTCGTCCGAGTCCGAGTTGACTCAGTCGGACTCGGCGATGAACATTGAAATGAAGGCGAATTGCGTCGATCTTCCGATATCGCTTCGAATGATACAACTGAAGAAGAATCAAATGAAACAGAGTTTAATCGAAGCGAGCGAAACCGCTAGTTCTTCGGTGAAGAAAGCTTTTTCATCAATGGTGTTCATCATAAGAGAGGTGCATAGTTTTAGTCTTCAATTACGAGAACAATTATTCTTCGAAGATTTACAAGGAATTTTAGTGAGAGTTCAAAATGAAATGCACGCGTCATTCGTTTGGCTTTTTCAGCAAGTTTTCTCTCATACTCCTACACTAATGGTTTACGTTATGATCTTACTCGCGAATTTTACGGTTTATTCGATGTCGAGTTCGGCTGCGTTCGCAGCCGTCTCGCCTCCATCGACTATCGTAACATCTGAGGAAAGAGAGTTCGCTTCAATAACGACTATTAAGTCATTGTCCTCAGGGATAATCAATGACAAAACGACGTCGGTTGGAGGAAATTACGGCGGTGGAAATAAATACAAACTGGTAGCAAGCGGAATGGACGGTGACGGTTCAATGAACGTAAAACCGGCGAATGTGAACCGTCCGGTTATTTCGGACGGTTTATCGCCGGCTGCACGTGAGGAGGAGTCGGTTTCGGGTCAAGACGAGACCGCGGCGTGGAATTTGATATTAGATGAGGCTGCTAGAATGCAGGGGCAAATTCGGGATAAATTATTGGGAAATGATGTAATGAAGTTGTTTGTTTCGCCGGTGACGGTGACGGTGGCGGAGGATGATTACGAGGATTATTTCAAGACCGAGTTATTGTATCAAAGTGAATTAACTCAAGAGCCTAACAATGTTTTGTTGTTGGCTAATTATGCTCAATTTCTCTACCTTGTTGTTCATGATTTTGACAGGTATAATTCTACTCTACTCATACAGTCTCATACACTACTTATACTAGTATATTGATAGATTTTGCTATTGATATTTCATTTGTTTTACTCATTTTGGAAATGTTTGGTTTTATTTGTGTTTTCTAGTTTTAGATTTGATTTGATTTGTTTTGTTTGATTGTTTGATTGTTTGATTTTAATAGTGTTTTGATTGATTCATGCTATGTTATCCTTATTGTCATTTTGTTAGAGTAGAGTTTAATGTGTGTGTGTTGTGTTGAGGACTTGAGGTGGGGGTCTTTGATGATAGAGTTGTTTGTGGTGCATTTGTGTAGTAATCGTGATTCGTGACTCAATAGGTTACGTATAAACTGGGCCGGATGGAGGGTCCTATTCGGTGGCTATTGACTATTGCCAATGCACAAATTAAGGTCGGGTTAACTTTGTCAGGTCAACTACCACGAGTTTTAATGGCGACATTAGATTAATTTCGAATTCGATAGGTTAGTGGAATCAAAGTGTGGTGTGGTCTCACTCAACTTTTTGAGTTTGCTATGTATATGTCCTCTATTGTCTTGAATGGCTCCTAAAAATATCTCAACACCATGTGTTGTAGTTGTAGTGTTGTACTACTACTACTACAACCATAGGTAAGTGTCAATTATAGCTTGTTGAATGTGTCATGTGGTTGATTTTTTTGTGCTATGCCAAACATGATATAAAAACTATTGTACTCTTACAAAAGTACAAAGTAATTTTTGTCATATACTCCTTTTATTGCAAGATTTTTCAGCTTTAATGCCTTTAAATGGTAATGAGAAAGGTCTAAAGTGAATCTGAGTCAAGAATGAGGCAATGTTCATGTGTAATGCTCCTCCATAAGTCTCCCTTTACGAGCTAGTTTAATAGTCGCTTAGCCAGAAAATTTACGAAGTGGGGTAATCATCGAAAATATTAGTCGGTCTTATATAGGCAAGCTAGTATTCCGTAAAAAATTGAACGGTTTCGAGTCATATACAGTAAGAGTGTATAAACCTGTGGGCTGTGGGTGTCTCAAGAGTCAAGACCCCTTAAGCATAACCTCTTTACGCGACTACGCCTCTGTAATTTAGCTATAATGTTCATACTAAGATTAACTACCCATGTATTTTGATTTTGTAATTGGTTTAAACCCAGTTAATGATTTCTCTTGAATAAGTAACAGGATAAAGAATTGGACTGATGAGATTTCTTTGTATATTATTTGTGGCAGAGCTGAGAAATACTTTAAAAGAGCAATTGGAGTAGAACCAAAAGATGCTGAAGCACATAACAAATATGCAAATTTCTTGTGGCAAGCGAGGAACGACTTATGGGCAGCAGAGGAAACCTACTTAGAGGCCATCTCGGCGGATCCTACTAACTCTTTCTACGCTGCCAACTACGCTCATTTCCTCTGGAACACGGGTGGTGAGGATACGTGTTTTCCTCTGGATGAGCCGGAGGACGAGACCCTTGACTCGTAAAAGAGAAAGAAAATGAAAATCAGGACGATTTGATTCGAGCAAGAACTTTTTCTGCAAAACGGCTACATTTGGAGTTTGCTTGGTGTTAGAGGGTCGAATTCTGTTGCACATAAGTCTTTCCTTTTCCCATGTATTATTTCGTGACGCATTTGTAATTATATGTAGACATTCTATTGTAAGGAGTATATGAAATGACAATGAATACTAATTTTCTAACTCAAATCGGATATGGAAAACTGGATTTCGAATAGCAGGGTTTTGTCTATAGTCCGACCCTAATAGAACCGACAAGCCTACTTTTATTCTATGCGTGACCCAATTAGAACCGATGGCCCTAATGGTACCGCTTTCAGATATATAGATCAGAACAGGTAATTGAAAACAAAAATTCAGCATTCTAAGAATTGAACTTCATGTCCATACTCCATAGTCAAAAGCTAATGGTTTAAAAGTATGAATGTAAGATGGTTTCTCCCACCTATGAATGCACAAGTGTACTATACTCCGAGATTTGTATTGAATTTCATTTATAAAGTTTGCAATTTCGGTGATCAAATCGTAGGCCCAATTCCCACGCTCGTGGCTGCACGGGGCCTTAGACGCCCTTCTTATCATGACCTTTGTTTTCATCACAAAATACAGAATAAGACAGTCGGGTGTGATACAGTCTACGATCCTTTATTTGCTAAATTGTCGTTTATTACAACTAACAAACAAGTGTTTATATATATATAAATCATCGACTCACACGATAAGACAACTTTACACAATAATTATTGTCGCTTGACTATTTTCATCTTTGATTCGACCAGTTCCCAAACGTATACCCAAATGTGAGCTAGCATGTCGAGATACACCAAATATATCAGAGAGGGTAGTTTAGTAACTTTCACTCTTTATTGTACTAACACTCGTCCATTAGTCACTATATAAAGTATTATAAACACCTTTTTCCTTCCATGGCCTATTAATTTTTTATTGAACAGTCGCATTTTCTATCCTTTTCCTTTCCGTCTTATTTCCGATCGTATCAATGTGAATATGTGATTAGCATTCTTGGGTAGACATACACTAGATTCATGGAATCATGGTACATACATACCTCATTATTAGAGCATTATTGTTGTTATGAGTTTGATAATAACGTTAAATAGAAAGATCTTGTGCGTTCGGTAATAGTTATTGTCAGTGTAATGGACTAGAGAAGTAGCCTTGAAAAAATTGAGTTGTCTAATTCTATTTGAAGTTTGCTAATACTAATTGCAAGCACTATGGAGTGTAAACCACTAAGGTTCACAAGTTTTAAGTGACTTGATTAGCTTGACTCAAACTGAATACAATATCAAGTAACAAGAGGTGTTGTTTTAGGGATTGTGAGTTATTTTAGCTGAAAGACACAAGGGATATGACTTGGAGACAATCCTCTACAGCAAGGCACAAGAGAAAAGGACTCAAAGACTAGTTTAGAGACAGTTTTCAAGTGTTACAGCAAAGCACAAACACCCTAGACTAGACTCAACAGCAAGTAAGTTAATCACAGCAATGCACAGATATAACTTGACTCACAATACAAGGCACTGATCAAACACCTTGAAGATGTATCAGGCTTGCTTCAAACTACAGCTCTTAGCACAAGTTTGATAGTTTTGAGGGATTTCTCAAAGTTCATTCATTCATCAAAGTCTACTCAAACAAACATACAAGACCTCTTTATATAGAGGGGCTGATAACTTGTGAGCCATTGGATGCACAGATCATCCAAGGGCCCACTTAGGATTCAAACTACTACTACTGACACTAATTAAGAGCCTCATAATAGGACGAGCTCAACAACTATAAAGAACAGACACAAGACACAAAAACAGACTGAACAAAAAGCAGATAAAGCAGTTTTGGAGTTTTCCTGAAATGGAAATCTGTTGTTCTTGTTGTCTTGTTGCTTTGCCTGGATGTGTTGCTGCTCCTTGGGACTCCCTACTCTTATTAGAACATAGATAAGACCTGCCTTGGACGAGGACAAGTTGACTTAAACAAAAGGAAACCACAAACTGCCTTGTACTTTCTCTGTTTTTAGTGGGTTTGCTGGACTATAACTTGGGGTGTCTGTTTCATGGGGTTTTACTAGACTTCAAAAGGATTTGTCCTGGACAAACTTGTAGCTTAGTGGGTTGGCTTGATGGTAGGCCATGGTGGGGGTGGTTGAGATGCCCTGGTGTACCTCCTAGGTACAGGGTTTGTGAATTGGTCTGTCTGAGCCTGAAGGGTTTTGTTTCTGTCTTGTGTGGGTAATGTGGGTTGTGTTGGGGCTTGGCATGGGTTGTTGAGTCTTGGACTGTCTTCCACACTGTTGTATCTTGGCATGGCTTGGTCTTGGCTTGTCATAGCTTGTTGTTTGGACCTTGTAACTCTAGCTTCCATCTGAGGGGTCATTGGGGTTAGGCTTGCCTTGTTTGTGGCTTGATCATCAAGGCCCCTTGGGTGAGCTCCTGCTGCAGCCTCCCCAGGTTGAAAAGGGCTTGACCTCAAGCCTGTGTCTTCTTCTCCCTCAGAGTCTTCAAAGAAAGGACTAAGATCTCCAACATTGAATGTCCCATGGACTGCATACTCTCCTGGTAGATCAATTTTGTAGGCATTGGGACCTATCTTCTCTATGACTTGAAAAGGACCATCTGCTCTTGGCTCTAGCTTGTTCTTTCTCTTGGAAGGGAACCTTTCTTTCCTTAGGTTGATCCATACTAGATCTCCTGGTGCAAAGTCTTTCTTGGTCTTAGGAACCTTGGCATTCTTCTTGTACAGATCATTAGCTTCTCAATTTGTTTCCTGACTGATTCATGGAGTTTTAACATTTGTTCCACCCTCTTCTTGGCATCATAGTGGACTTCTGACCTGCACACATTAGACAAACTCAAAGGCATTAAGGGGTTAGTACCATAGACCACTTCAAAGGGGGAGTGGCCTGTGGCTGCTGATGGAGCTCTATTGAAAGAGAACTCTGCTTGAGCCAACTTCAAGTCCCAATCCTTGAGAGATTTGCTGACTATACACCTCAAGATTCTTCCCAAGGTCTTGTTAGTCACCTCAGTTTGGCCATCAGTTTGAGGGTGATGGGAGGTACTAAACAATAACCTAGTGTTAAGCAGTTTCCACAATGTCCTCCAGAAATGGCTCATAAACTTTGTGTCTCTGTCAGACACAATGGTCCTTGGAACTCCATGTAACCTCACCACCTCATCAAGGTATAGCTCTGCTACACTCACAGCATCCTCAGTCTTCTTGCATGCAATGAAATGTGCCATCTTACTGAACCTATCCACAACCACCATGATAGAGTCCTTCCCTCTTGCTGTCCTAGGCAATGCCATTATGAAATCCATACTAACATCCTCCCAAGGCCTACATGGGACTGGTAGGGGGGTGTAAGGTCCTGTTTGGAAAGAACTCTTGGCCTTTTGACAAACTCCACACCTTTTGAGCACTATTTGAACTTCTCCCATCATCTTAGGCCAGTGGAATTGATCTTGTAGTATGTCCACAGTTTTCTGAACCCCAAAGTGTCCTCCAAGGCCACTTCCATGCACCTCCTTAATCAATAGATTCCTATAAGATCCTCTGGGAACACACAGCTTGTTTCCTTTAAATAAGAATCCATTTTGCAAAGTGTAGGGGGAATCAATGGTTCTTGTTCCCTCTTTCTGTGCCAACCAATCCTCTGCAAAGTCTGGATCTTCTTGATACATATCCTTCATGAACTCAAAACCAAGAACCCTTTGCTCCATAGTTGATAGCAGAGTGTACCTCCTAGACAATGCATCAGCCACCACATTTTGTTTGCCCTCTTTGTACTTGCTAGAAAAGGTGAATGACTGAAGGAACTCCACCCACTTAGCATGTCTGTGACTGAGCTTATGCTGGCCTCCTATGTACTTCAATGCCTCATGATCAGAGTGTAAGACAAAAGGTTTGGGCTTCAGGTAATGACTCCAATGCCTCAGAGCTCTGACAAGAGCATAGAACTCTTTATCATATGTAGAATAGTTTAGCTTGGCACCACTTAGCTTTTCACTAAAGTAGGCTACAGGTTTCTTCTCTTGGATGAGGACAGCTCCAATTCCCACTCCACTTGCATCACATTCAACCTCAAATAGGCAATCAAAGTTTGGCAATCTTAGGATAGGTGCACTGCACAAGAGCTTCTTCATGTGTTTGAAAGCCTGTAAAGCATTCTCAGTCCAAGTGAACTCTCCCTTCTTCATGCACTCAGTGAGAGGTGCTGCAATGGTGCTAAAGTCCTTAATGAATCTTCTGTAGAAGGATGCTAAGCCATGGAATCCCCTTACTTCTGTAATACTCCTAGGGATAGGCCAAGACTGGACTGCCATGATCTTGTCTTGATCAACTGAAATGCCTCTACCAGAGACCACATATCCTAGAAACTTGACTTCCTCAGTCATGAAGGTGCACTTCTCAAGCTTCCCAAAGAGCTTGCTCTCCTTAAGTATTTCAAACACAGCCTCAAGATGCCTCAAATGATCATCCTTGCTCTTGCTGTAGATGAGGATATCATCAAAGTATACCACCACAAATCTCCCTAGGCAAGGCCTAAGCACCTCTGTCATCAATCTCATGAAGGTACTTGGGGCATTTGACAGGCCAAAGGGCATGACAAGCCACTCATAAAGGCCATGCTTTGTTTTGAAGGCTGTCTTCCACTCATCTCCTTCTCTGATCCTCAATTGATGGTAACCTTGCCTCAAGTCAATCTTAGAAAAGAACCTTGAGCCACTTAGCTCATCCAACATGTCATCAAGCCTAGGTATAGGGAACCTATACTTGACTGTGATGTTGTTGATAGCCCTGCTATCTATGCACATCCTCCAAGTCCCATCCTTCTTAGGAACCAACAATGCAGGCACAGCACAAGGGCTTAATGACTCCCTTACAAACCCTTTACTCATCAACTCTCCAACTTGCTTTTGCAGCTCTTGTGTAGCCTTAGGATCACATCTGTAGGCTGGTCTATTAGGTAGTACAGACCCTGGCACAAGGTCTATTTGGTGTTCAATCCCTCTCAAAGGGGGTAAGCCATCAGGAAGTTCCTCTGGAAACACTTCCTTGAACTGATCAATGAGGGGCTTAACATCTGCAGGGATCACCTTAGACTCTTCTTCCTGAACTTCTTTTGATAGCAGCATTACTATAGGTTGCTCCTCACTACACTCCTTGACCATTGCTGACTCAGATAGAAATACAACTCCACTAAAATCCTCAGCCATACTTGGACTCCATAGCTCTTCTGGTGTGGTGGCAAGGGGGCTAATGTCACCTTCCTGCTCCCATGCTTGAAAGAATAGGTATTGCTTCTTCCTTGGTGTATGGAGCTTTTATCAAACTCCCATGGCCTTCCTAATAGCAAGTGACAGGCATCCATTGGAACCACATCACACAATACTTCATCCTTGTACACACTGCCAATGGAGAAAGGGACCATGCATTGCTTATCCACCTTAACCTCTGCTCCCTTACTCAGCCATCTCAACTTATAGGGGTGAGGGTGATCTTGAGTGCTCAACTTCAGCTTATCAACCATAGTAACAGAAGCCACATTGGTACAACTACCTCCATCTATAATAAGGTTACAAACCCTCCCTTGTATGGTACATCTGCTCCTGAAAATGAGGGACCTTTGATCCTCCTCCAAAGGTATCTGTTGTGAATGCATTACTCTCCATAGGACTAAGCTGTGGCCTGTGTCAGGGAGTGCCACTATTGCCTCCTGACTAGACTCTTCTTCCTCACTCACCACTTCTTCAACCTCAGGCTCATCCCTTTCATACTCAACTAGACCCTCTTTCTCCCAAGCCTCAACTTCCATTATGGTTAAGGTCTTCTTAGAAGGGCAATCCTTCCTGAAATGTCCATAGCCTTGACATTGGAAGCACCTAATTCTGTTCTCAGTCAATGAAGTGCTTGGCTTTTGACCCATGATGCCCTTACCCTTGTCTAAGGTAGGTGGGGGTGCTGTCTTAGGGGTATCCATTGATCTAAACCCACTATAAGGTCTGGTTTGAAAAGGCCTAACAGGTTTTGGTGTAGCAGGCTTAGTCTTCCCTATCTTCTCAATTCTCAGAGATAGGTTGACAACATCATCAAATGACCACAGAGGTTGCATCCTAACCTTGTTAGCAATGTTCTTATCTAGGCCCTCTAAGTACCTAGCAATCCTTTGCTCAGGTTTCTCATTTATATCACATTGTAAGGTGAGTTGTTCAAACTCCCTCAGATAAGATTCAACAGGTTTGTCTCCTTGTTTCAACTTAGACAACTTGATAAACAGATCCTGGGTGTAATCCTTAGCAACAAATTTGTCTAACAGTTTCTTTTTCAGTTTAGTCCAAGACTTGATGGGTTCCTTACCCTCCCTAGCCCTTAACCCTTTCATAGTCTCATACCAAAGGGAAGCATACCCTTTCAGTTTAAGGATGGCTACTTTAAAAGACTTGGAATCATTGTATCCCTTGTACTCAAAGATCCTTTCTACTTCTCTAAGCCATTCTAATAAGTCATCAGGATTAAGACTACCAGAAAACTCAGGGATATCTACCTTAAGATGTTTGTCTGTGTTCCTGTGGATGGAAGCTCTGCTTCTTGTTGAGTCATCTGAGTCTGGATACTCTTCATCATCAGGTGGCCTTCCTCTGCCTCCTCCTTGGCCTCTTCCACGACCTCTACCTCTTCCTCCAGCAAGCAAATGGTTGCCTATAACCTGGTCCAAGGTTCTGGTTAGGGTGGTTACAATCCCAGCCAGATCCTCCATCCTTGCTTCTACTCCTGCTAGTCTTTCTTCACTCATTGGGCTATTTTTGTGTTTTTAAATGTAGTTAGGGAAAATGAACTCACTAAGACTCTCAACCAAAGCTCTGATAACCAATTTGGAGTGTAAACCACTAAGGTTCACAAGTTTTAAGTGACTTGATTAGCTTGACTCAAACTGAATACAATATCAAGTAACAAGAGGTGTTGTTTTAGGGATTGTGAGTTATTTTAGCTGAAAGACACAAGGGATATGACTTGGAGACAATCCTCTACAGCAAGGCACAAGAGAAAAGGACTCAAAGACTAGTTTAGAGACAGTTTTCAAGTGTTACAGCAAAGCACAAACACCCTAGACTAGACTCAACAGCAAGTAAGTTAATCACAGCAATGCACAGATATAACTTGACTCACAATACAAGGCACTGATCAAACACCTTGAAGATGTATCAGGCTTGCTTCAAACTACAGCTCTTAGCACAAGTTTGATAGTTTTGAGGGATTTCTCAAAGTTCATTCATTCATCAAAGTCTACTTAAACAAACATACAAGACCTCTTTATATAGAGGGGCTGATAACTTGTGAGCCATTGGATGCACAGATCATCCAAGGGCCAACTTAGGATTCAAACTACTACTACTGACACTAATTAAGAGCCTCATAATAGGACGAGCTCAACAACTATAAAGAACAGACACAAGACACAAAAACAGACTGAACAAAAAGCAAATAAAGCAGTTTTGGAGTTTTCCTGAAATGGAAATCTGTTGTTCTTGTTGCCTTGTTGCTTTGCCTGGATGTGTTGCTGCTCCTTGGGACTCCCTACTCTTATTAGAACATAGATAAGACCTGCCTTGGACGAGGACAAGTTGACTTAAACAAAAGGAAACCACAAACTGCCTTGTACTTTCTCTGTTTTTAATGGGTTTGCTGGACTCTAACTTGGGGTGTCTGTTTCATGGGGTTTTACTAGACTTCAAAAGGATTTGTCCTGGACAAACTTGTAGCTTAGTGGGTTGGCTTGATGGTAGGCCATGGTGGGGGTGGTTGAGATGCCCTGGTGTACCTCCTAGGTACAGGGTTTGTGAATTGGTCTGTCTGAGCCTGAAGGGTTTTGTTTCTGTCTTGTGTGGGTAATGTGGGTTGTGTTGGGGCTTGGCATGGGTTGTTGAGTCTTGGACTGTCTTCCACACTGTTGTAGCTTGGCATGGCTTGGTCTTGGCTTGTCATAGCTTGTTGTTTGGACCTTGTAACTCTAGCTTCCATCTGAGGGGTCATTGGGGTTAGGCTTGCCTTGTTTGTGGCTTGATCATCAAGGCCCCTTGGGTGAGCTCCTGCTGCACACTACCTTTCCAATACCCCTAAGTTCTAGGAATCATCCAACTTGTAGTTTCAATGACCATATGCCAAGTATTTTAAGTTGTAAACAAACTAGAGTAACGGTAAGTCTTGCATAATACGGAGTATTGGTCTTAAATTTTAAAACGGATTAAATATTTAATTTGATATGTATTTGATCTATTCTAAGCTTAAGCGGATAATGTCATTATAAAATGAGAGTCTGTATTAAACTGATAATAATGGTGTTTGTGAGAATCGATCTCGAGCCGTTCTGATCTATGATCGAGTTGTTGGAGTCCATACATTTTTTATAAACATTGATGTATATCCAAATATTATGTATGTTTGCATATTACGAAGTATTAAATATTAAGCCATTTTGCTCCCGAACAAAGCATTATGGACAACGTACTTTATAACTTCACAAAGCTACTAAAATCAGCGCTAAACCTCATGGTATTGTTCGTGGTCCAAAAGTTTTACTTGAACCCAAATTA
The DNA here is from genome assembly GCA_022085475.1 of Heliosperma pusillum. Lineage (NCBI taxonomy): Eukaryota > Viridiplantae > Streptophyta > Magnoliopsida > Caryophyllales > Caryophyllaceae > Heliosperma > Heliosperma pusillum. Next base: position 21,940 of record JAIUZE010069963.1, on the reverse strand, counting down.
TATACCACCTAAACCACCACTCAATCACTTTAGAGTATTATTATTAGGGCGATGATAACCTCATTAACATTTTAATTAATAACACTTCATTACAGGCCAATTATATGTGTATCTTATCATTTATCCTTTCACAATTTAAGTGATACTAACAAAAATGGTGGTCTTATCATTACCCTATTATTAACTACATCTAGTGAAACTCATTTTATGAGGAAAAGACACTAATAAGAAAATGACTGTCTCACCGTGTGAAGGAGTGGTGAGAAAGGGTTCTACCATAAAGTTGTAATGTAACCAATAAGGATTGACCCTAATGTTAAAAAGTGCACCTTTTGGCCGTGAAATTGGAAGTTCGATTCTCATTGAGTTAAAATATAGCTATGTTGCTAGACGATCTGTAAACATCACTTTAAGTCCTCAATGAGGCGAGTGGTATGTCGTAGTGTCGAGGCCTTGGAATGAGTAAGGCCTACCCTTAACCTTAAATTTTATGTACCAAAAATAATAATCTCTATTCTATTAAAGTAGAAACATTTAACCAGCCCATATTGCGCCACATCATCATGAAATTTATTTTTTTTCCTTTTTTTTCTTTTTCATTTTCCTATGATTTGTGTATAAGTTTTGTTTATAAGATTAAAATAATCTCTTAGGGATCCAACACATACAACTTTCTAACAATCCTAAACAATAAATTAAAATTTTACATATTGATATAACAAATTATAAATTAAAACTTTACATTAATAATAAATATTTTCAAAAACGAAAAATAATTATTAACATTAACATAAATCTCAAAGATGCACCTTATTACATCAACAAAAACAAGAACTCAAAAAGAAAGGATTTTTACATTAAGAAAAGTAAAAAATTGGTATATAGTGCAAGTAAATAGTAAAATTGAATCATTAAATGCACAATTAAAATCTTAAAAATAAGAAATGTAAAATTTGTGCATCGATAGTAATCAAAATTAATGAAAAAAACTTTTTAATATCATCAAACCTTAGATGGATGAAGTGCTTAAACTTTAAATGATAACCAAAGAAAGTTTAATGGACTGAGTGAGGTAGAGAAATAGTTTGTAGGTGAAAGAGAGAGGGGGGCGGCAGCTACACACAACTACACAAGGGGTTGAGCCGTTGAGAGCTTGAAATAATTGGATCTAGGGTAGAGTTAATGTTTTACTCTGATATATGTGCATCATCTAAATTTTACTCGGATATATCTACGGTAAATCTTACTTAAGATGGGTACTATTCGTCTTAAACTTAAGATGAATTAAATATTACCAAAAATTTTGATATTTCTTAGGCAAACAAGTGGGATAATTTGGTATATATATTCTATCCGTCTTAAGTTTAAGACGGGTAGTGCGTCTTAAATTAGAACTTATGAAGTTATGATCTACTTATTATCTAGGATAAATGTAATTTTATTTATGTGGCCACCAAATTAATTAGTTGATTGACCAAATTTATAAAGTGAAAGTTTATTAATTATTGTGTGAGACAGTTTTACACTTTAAGGTGATTTTATTGGGCAAAAAACAATTCATTAACTAGCAATGAATGTTTTTCTATGAAAATGGACTGTTTTACCAAGCAAGATCGTCTTACTCTATAAGTTGTGTTTATTGTGTGTCAATTTCGAATCAATTAACTTGAAGCGACGTTTATTTAATCAAAGTTGATATTGTTTGCATCTATTTTGCAATAAGACTAGAGAGTAGAGAGTACTGAGGGTAATTAACAATAAGTAAAATCATGTAAGATTCACATAAAGGTAGCAAGTTCACAAAGTGCTGAGAAAATAAAGTTACATAATATACCAACAACCACCTTAGATTTCTCGGTAGAATTATGAATATCGTGTACGAATTACAAATTTAAAGAAACAAATGAATTGAAGGGAGTACATTATACGTTATCTATATATAAACTTTAAATTTATATTAGTGAATTTTCACGAGTTAACTATGATTATTATTTACGAAATGGTTGAAACATACACTTTACGTCTCATTCATTTGTTTATCTTTTAAATCTTTATAAGGGGTATTTTAATAAAAAGAAAAACAAACAATTTATTGAGACGAAATAAAAGTCTATTATCTACATTTTACCCAATTAAAAGATTTAGATTTTAGATTATACCTTATTTTTAAACTTTATTAATATCAATTATGCAAATACAACCCGTGCATTTTTGCACGGGCATAAAACTAGGAAAGGTGTAATATGGCAAGCTTTTCCTAGCAATTTGGACAAGAGATCACTCCAACTACTTAAACATGTGATCTCTCCATCAAACGACAACACCTTAATCGATGCGCCAACCGCCAAGGCTCCTCTTCAACAACACTTTACTTGTATTAGATTATTTTATTAATTTATAATTATAATATTAAATATTTTATACTATTCGGTAATATTATAACAATTTACGTCATATATTCATTATGTTGGTATGAAATTTCACTCTTCCTAATACTTCATACGGAGTACATTTATTTATTAATTTTTTTTATCTCACCTATGAGGCATACAATTGATACAATTAATACTAGTATAATGGTACTAAAACTGAAACATAAATATAACTAAATGTTAATTTTGAGTTATTCTCTTTTTTGGTCAGCTAATACTATAAAACGGTATATAAATAAGTTTTTTCTGGTACCTAAAAGTTGAGTTTCAAGGGTAGGTATTAACCAGTGGAAGGCCAGAGCAGATCAACAGACCATCGGCCTCATTAAAAACTTAAAATAGTGTTTACGAATCCCTTATCAACATAATTATATTATTCGATAATATTATAACATTTTCTTGTGTATATTCATATTGATATGATATTTCATATTTTCCCCTTCCTAATACTTCATATAGTTTTTTTTTTTTTTGTTTTTTTATCACACATGTGTCATACAACTGGTACAATTGATATAGTATGAAGTCACCAGGCAAGGGATTATAATTAATAAGCAAAGTAGTGAAGCGATATCTCAAAATTAACGTTTTAATACATCTCGTGTAAGAGAAAAATATTATTAAAAACACCAGATATACTACAATATGGTTTACTCTAAAACTTTTCATTTACATTTTTAAGATTATGTTAGTTATCTACAAATATTGGTATCAATGTCATCATTTTTGTTCATGAGGTGTATTTGACTTGAATCATGTAATAAACTTGGGCTTTGTTTTTTTGGATTTAAATTTTCTAAATTGAACTAAACTAAAATAATAGCAGTAATAATGTTAAACTAAACTTATCTAAAGTCTAAACAGAACTAAACTAAATAGTCCTAAATTGAACTGAACTGAACTGATAAGAGTATACCAAATAATTTCTCTTTTACAAGTAACTAATTTGACACAATAAATAAAATAATTACCTCACTTTCCTTAAAAGATAAAGAAAATTAATTATTTTATTTATTGTGTCAAATTAGTTCGTAAACATTATTGTGTCAAATTAGTTCTTAACTAATTAAATATTCATCAAAATTAATGCCAATAATATCCGCCGCAACCACCATCACTCCATCAACCACCATGGAAGACTATGATGGATTTTCGACTTTGTCGTCGACAATTAGTAATAATCTTCTTAGAGTTAATATTGGTGTGATATATATATCCTAATAATATTATAATACTACAATGCAGAAGATAAGCTACCAAGCCATGCAAAGAACAATGTCATCTAATAATATTGAGGTATTCAAGAAGAGCAAAAGAAAGGGTTTCAAGAGCAAAGGGCAATGGACTGATGAAGAAGATAGGTTAATTTATCTATTTTTAAATAATTAAATTTTAATCTAACTCTTGTTTAAATTTATAATCGTTTTTTTTTTTAAATTACTTGTTTATTTTCTCTACTCCATCATCATCATTCATGCTTATCTAAATTTATCTCATTTTGTACCCACTTTACGATTTGGGTTCATTCATAACTTATACATAACGCTGTTTTCAAGCGAAAATATCCTTTCATTAATAAATAGTCATACGCCATCTACAAGATATGTTAAATTTGACCGAATACAAATCTTCGAAAATCAAATAAAACTAATTCTCCACAAAACTAACATCTTCAAACTTAATTTGCTCCACTAATGAAATTCAACCATGGGCATGAAAACGTGGCCTCCCCTTTTGATCACCATATTTACTAGCTTTATTGATACAATTAAATACAAACCACAAAATATGATACACTTGTGACTTGTGCATTCCTATTTAAAGCCTCATTTTTCTCCGGTGCTTCAAACCTTTATTTGCTTTTTAAAAACACCTTGCAAATGACTCTTTCCCTTAATTAACCTCAAGATCAACTCATCAACCAATCCTTTGGTATTATAGTCCAAAGTATGATAAATACTTGTGATCTGATGGTTTAATCGAACATGTTAACTACTAACACGGCCCACGACACGCGGTACAAAAAATTCGAGAAAATGAAACGTGACCCAATACGACCTCCCGAACGGCCCAAATTGTAGGCTATAGTACACGGTTTACGGTATTTCGTGGCCCCGGGTCAGAAATGACTGTAAATCACACAAACATTTTATTGGATCAGATAAAGCTTCCACACAAATTTTGAGCATAAATGGAGGAGATTTGATGGTGTCGGTATGAGATAAACTTTTTTCGGAGGTACCTCTATTTATCATGAAAATGGATAAATACTTGTTATCTGTTGGTTTAATCGAACAGGATAACTACTAACACAGCCCAGGACACGTGGTGCAAAATTCGTGAGAAAATGAAACATGACCCAGTAGTCCAGTACGACCTCCCGAACGGCCCAAATTGCAGTCAATACACGGTTTTAGGTATTTTGCGACCCCGGGTCATAAATAACTGTAAATCACAAAAACATTTTATTTTCTCAGATAAAGCTTCCACACAAATTTTAAGCATAAACGGAGGAGATTTGAGAGTGTCGGGTATGCGATAAACGTTTTTCGGGAGTAACTCGGTTTATCGAGAAAATGGATAAATACGTGTTATCTAATGGTTTAATCGAACATGTTAACTTCTACCACGGCCCGGGACACATGGTACAAAAATCGTGATAAACTGAAACGCAAACCAGTACGACCTCCCGATCGGCCCAAATTACAGCCGGTATTTTGTGGCCCCAGGTAAGAAATGGCAGTAAATCACACAAACATTTTATTGGCTCAGATAAAGCTCCCACGCAAATTTTTAGCATAAACGGAGGAGATTTGATAGTGTCCGCATACGATAAACGTTTTTCGGAGGAAACTTGGTTTCTCATGAAAATGGATAAATTCTTGTTATCTGTTGGTTTAATCGAACAGATTAACTACTAACACGGCCCAAAATACGTTGTACAAAATTCGTGAGAAAATGAAACATGACCCAATACGACCTCCCGAACGACCCAAATTGCAACCTATAATACACGGATTTCGGTATTTTGTGGCCCTGGGTCAGAAATGACTGTAAATCACAAAAACATTTTATTTTCTCAGATAAAACTTCTACACAAATTTTGAGCATAAACTGAGGAGATTTGAGGGTGTCGCTATGCGAGAAGCGTTTTTCGGGGTTAACTCGGTTTATCGAGAAAATGGATAATAACGTCTTATCTGATGGTTTAATGAAACATGGTAACTTCTACTACGGCCCAGAACACATGGTACAAAATCGTGACAAACTGAAACGCAGCTCAGTACGACCTCCCGAACGGCCCAAATTACAGCCTATAGTACACGGTTTTCGGTATTTTGTGTCCCCGGGTCAGGAATGGCAGTAAATCACACAAACATTTTATTGGCTTAGATAAAGATTCCACGCAAATTTTGAGCATAAACGAAGGATATTTGAGGGTGTCGGTATGCGATAAACGTTTTTTGGGGGTAACTCGGTTTATCGAGAAAATGGATAAATACTTGTTATCTGATGGTTTAATCGAAAATTATAACTTCTACCACGGCCCAGAACACATGGTACAAAAAACGTGAGAAACTGAAACGCAGCCCAGTACGACCTCCCGAACGGCCCAAATTACATCCTATAAATACACGGTTTTCGGTATTTCGCGGCCCGGGTTAGAAAAGACTGTAAATCTCAAAAAAAAAAATTGGTTCAGATAAAGCTCCCACACAAATTTTGAGCATAAACGTAGAAGATTTGATGGTGTCGGTATGCGATAAACGTTTTTCGGAGGTACCTTTGTTTATCGTGAAAATGGATAAATACTTGTTATCTATTTGTTTAATCGAACAGGATAACTACAAACACAGCCCAGGACACGTGGATTAAAATTCGTGAGAAATTGAAACATGACCCAATACGACCTCGCTGACAGCTCAAATTGCAGCCTATATAATACACGGTTTTATGTATTTTGCGGCACCGGGACAGAAATGACTATAAATCACAAAAACATTTTAATTTCTCATATAAAGCTTCCACACAAATTTTGAGCATAAACGGAGGAGATTTGAGGGTGTCGGTATGCGATAAACGTTTTTCGCGGGTAACTCGGTTTATCGAGAAAATGGATAAACACGTGTTATTTGATGGTTTAATCGAACATGGTAACTTCTAACACGGCCTAGGACATATGGTACAAAAATTGTGAGAAACTGAAACGCTTCCCAGTACGACCTCCCGAACGGCCCAAATTACAGCTCATAATACACGGTTTTTGGTATTTTGTGACCCTGAGTTAGAAATGGCAGTAAATCCCACAAATATTTTATTGGCGAAGATAAAGATTCCACGCAAATTTTGAGCATAAACGGAGGAGATTTGATTGTGTCGACATGCGATAAACGTTTTTCGGAGGAAACTCGGTTTCTCGTGAAAATGGATAAATTCTTGTTATCTGTCGGTTTAATCGAACAGGGTAACTACTAACACGACCCAGTATACGTTCTACAAAATTCTTGAGAAAATGAAACATGACCCAATACGACCTCTCGAACGACCCAAATTACAGCCTATAATACACGGTTTTCGGTATTTTGCGGCCCTTGGTCTGAAATGACTGTAAATCACAAAAAACATTTTATTTTCTTAGATAAAGCTTACACACAAATTTTGAGCATAAACGGAGGATATTTGAGGGTGTCCGTATGCGATAAACGTTTTTCGGGGGTAACTCGGTTTATCGAGAAAATGGATAAACGCGTGTTATCTAATGGTTTAATCGAACATGGTAACTTATACCACGACCTAGGACACGTTGTACAAAAATCGTGATAAACTGAAACGCGGCTTAGTACGACCTCCCGAACGGCCCATATTACAGCCTATAATACACGATTTTTGTTATTTTGCGGCACCGGGTCAGAAATGACTGTAAATCACAAAAACATTTTAATTTCTCAGATGAAGCTTCCATATAAATTTTGAGCATAAAAGAAGGAGATTTGAGCGTGTCGGTATGCGATAAACGTTTTTCGGGGGTAACTCGGTTGATCGAGAAATTGGATAAATACTTGTTATAGGATGGTTTTATCAAACATGGTAACATCTAATACGGCCCAGGACACATGGTACAAAAATCGTGAGAAACTGAAACGCAGCAAGTACGACCTCCCGAACGGCCCAAATTATAGCCTAAAATACGCGGTTTTTGGTATTTCGCGGCCCTGGGTCAGAAATGTCAGTAAATCACACAAACTTTTTATTGGCTCAGATAAACCTCCCACACAAATTTTGCGCATAAACGGAGGAGATTTGATAGTGTCGGTATGCGATAAACGTTTTTCGGAGGTACCTTTGTTTATCGTGAAAATGGATAAATACTTGTTATATGTTGGTTTTATCGAACAGGATAACTACTAACACAGTTCAGGACACGTGATAAAAAAATCGTGACAAATTGAAACGCAGCCCGGTAGGACCTTGCGAACGGCCCAAATTACAGCCTATTATACACTGTTTTTCGCTATTTTGAGGCCCTGAGGTCAGAAATGGCACAAAATCCCACAAAAATTTTATTGGCTAAGATAAAGCTTCCACGCAAAATTTTGAGCATAAACGGAAGAGATTTGATGGTGTCGGCATGCGATAAACGTTTTTCGGAGGAAACTTTGTTTCTCGTGAAAATAGATTAATTTTTGTTATCTGTTGATTTAATCGAACAGGGTAACTACTAACACGACGCAGGATAAGTTGTACAAAATTCGTGAGAAAATGAAACATGACGTTGTACGACCTCCCGAACGGCTCAAATTGCAGCCTATAATAATACACGATTTTCGGTATTTTCCGGCACTGGGTCAGAAATCACTGTAATTTACAAAAACATTTGATTTTCTCAGATAAAGCTTCCACAAAAATTTTGATTATAAACGGAGAAGATTTGACGGTGTCGGTATGCAATAAACATTTTCGGGGGTAACTCGGTTTATTGAGAAAAAGGAAAAATACGTGTTATCTGATGGTTTAATCGAACATGGTAACTTATATAACCACCCAGGACACATGGTACAAAAATCGTGAGAAACTGAAACGCAGCCTAGTACGACCTTCCGAACTGCCCAAATTACAGCCTATAATACACGATTTTCAGTATTTTGTGGCCCCGGGTAAGGTATGGCAGTAAATAACACAAACATTTTATTGGCTCAAATAAAGCTCCCACACAAATTTTGAGCATAAACAGAGGAGTATTGATGGTGTCGGCATGCGATAAACGTTTTCCGGAGGAAACTCGGTTTCTCGTGAAAATGGATAAATTCTTGTTATCTGTTGGTTTAATCGAACAGGGTAACTACTAACACGGCCCAGGATATGTGTTACAAAATTCATGAGAAAACGAAACATGACCTTGTACGACCTCCCGAACGGCCCAAATTGCAGCCTATAGTACACGGTTTTCTGTACTTTGTGGCACTGGGTCAGAAATGACTGTAAATCACAAAAACATTTTATTTTCTCAGATAAAGCTTCCACACAAATTTTGAGCATAAACGGAGGAGATTTGAAGGTGTCCTTATGCGATAAACGTTTTTCGGGGGTAACTCGGTTTATCGAGAAAATAGATAAATAAATGTTATCTGATGGTTTAATCGAATATGGTAACTTCTACCAAGACCCAGGACACGTGGTAATAAAATTGTGAGAAACTGAAACGCAGCCCAGTACGACCTCCGAAACGGCCCAAATTACAGCCTAATACACGGTTTTCGGTATTTCGTGGCCCCGGGTCAGAAATGGCAGTAAAACACACAAACATTTTATTGGCTCGATAAAACTCCCACGCAAATTTTGAGCATAAACGGAGGAGATTTGATGTTGTCGATAAGCGATAAACATTTTTCGGAGGTACCTCTGTTTATAGTGAAAATGGATAAATACGTGTTATCTGATGGTTTAATCAAACATGGTAACTTCTAACACGGCCCAGGACACGTGGTACAAAAATCGTGAAAAACTGAAACGCAGCCCAGTACGACCTACCGAACGGCCCAAATGACAGCCTATAATACACGATTTTCGGTATTTTGCGGCACCGGGTCAGAAATCACTGTAAATTACTAAAACATTTGATTTTCTCAGATAAAGCTTCAACACAAATTTTGATTATAAACGGAGGAGATTTGAGGGTGTCGATATGCGATAAACGTTTTTCAGGGGTAACTCGGTTTATCGAGAAAATGGATAAATACGTGTTATCTGATGATTTAATCGAACAAGGTAACTTCTACCACAACCCAGGACATGTGGTACAAAAATCGTGAGAAATTGAAACGCTGCCTAGTACGACCTCCCAAACGGCCGAAATTACAACCTTTAATACACGGTTTTCGGTATTTCGCGGCCCCGTGTTAGAAATGACTGTAAATCACCTAAAATCTTTATTGGCTCAGATAAAGCTCCCACACATATTTTGAGCATAAACGGAGGAGATTTGATGGTGTCGGTATGCGATAAACTTTTTTCGGAGGTACCTCTGTTTATCGTGAAAATGGATAAATACTTGTTATCTGTTGGTTTAATCGAACATGATAACTACTAACACAGCCCAGGACACGTGGTTCAAAATTCGTGAGAAAATGAAACATGATCATATACGACTTCCCGAACGGCCCAAATTGCAGCCTAATACACGATTTTCGGTATTTTGCGGCACCGAGTCAGAAATGACTGTAAATCACAAAAACATTTTATTTTCTCAGATAAAGCTTCCACACAAATTTTTATTATAAACGGAGGAGATTTGAGGGTGTCGGTATGCGATAAACGTTTTTCGGGGGTAACTCGGTTTATCGAGAAAATGGATAAATACGTGTTATTTGATGGTTTAATCGAACATGGTAACTTCTACCACGGCCCATGACACATTGTACAAAAATCGTGAGAAAATGAAACGCATCCCAGTACGGCCTCCCGAACGGCCCAAATTACAGCCTATAATACACGGTTTTCGGTATTTTGTGGCCGCGGGTCAGATATGGCAGTAAATCACACAAATATTTTATTGGCTCAGATAAAGCTCCCACACAAATTCAGAGCATAAACGGAGGAGATTTGATGGTGTCGGCATGCGATAAACGTTTTCCGGAGGAAACTCGGTTTCTCGTGAAAATGGATAAATTCTTGTTATCCGTTGGTTTAATCGAACAGGGTAACTAGTAACACGGCTCAGGATATGTTGTAAAAAATTCATGAGACAATTAAACATGACCTAGTACGACTTCCCGAATGGCTGATAACCGCACTATTTGCGCGTTTTATAAGCTAATAATTATGCTATTTATTCCCTATTTTCTTGTGTTTTGTGTTAGAATCACGTTTAGAGGCTTTAGATACGTAAAACCCGTCTTCCGGGTGTGTTGTTTGGTATTTTGTTTCTTTGGGTTGTTTAGGAACAAGTTGAACTCAAAGTGCCCACATCTTGGCATGAGCAAGGCCCATGGACCAACCAAACAGCCCATGCTTCAACAAAGGAAGGCAAAAAGCGGAAAAAAGGCGAAAAAAAAAGGAGAAAAAGCACGGCCGTGCGTTGCGCTATTCGACCGTGCGGAACTAATGCAGGACAGGGTCAACCGTGCGGTTCCCATCGTGCGTAACACAAGTGACCTCTTCTTTGACGTTTACACCGTGCGGTTCTGACCGTGCGTTTCTCATCTCCACCGTGCGCAGCTCCAGATTTGAGCACAGCCTATCCGTCTTTTGAACGACCTCGTTTTGCGTGTTTTTTGCCTCTTGTATAAATAGCCCAAACCTGAAATTGTAGAGGGAGGATTTTATTATTTTGCTTTCCTAGAGAGATAACAACAAAAAATCAAAATAGCATTCTAGATCTAATTTCAATTGTAATCCAAATTTCCAAGCTTTAATCTAATTTCTTCCTTTTCATCTTCTTATTTTCCTCATAGTTGGTAACATTTTCTTCCTCTTGTCTTTTAATTATGCTTTTGTTTATGTTTTATGTCTTTCAAGTTTGAATGTTTAGATTGCTTATAGGTAAAGTTTACATCTTTGAATTCATTGTTTGTTTAATTTTAGTCTAATAGATTGAATTTCATCATCTAGTTAGTAATTGCATGTTATTAATTAAAAATCTCATCTTTATCATGTTCAACCTTAAATATTCAACCCTTATTACTTTCGAGTGTTTAGTAACCATGTTTAGTGAGTAGTAACTCTTTCTAGGGTCCGATTAAGTCTAATTATGGGTATTGATTGGTGATTGGTTAAATTAGCAAGTAGCGGTTTATGGGTGATTGTTTTTGGTTGAGGTTGTTTTGTATTGACCCTTTATTTGACCCTTGTTCAACCCTTAGAGGCTATCAATGGGAGTTGGGCCAACTTAGGGGGCTACTTAGGCTATCGATGGGAGTCGGGCTTACGGTAGTGGACTTGGGTAAGTTTAGGGATCGACTCTAGGTGGGTTATTCGCGGGAGCGAGACCCCTTAGAAGAGACTCCACCTTTTGGCTAGGGGATTTCATCCGCGGGAGTGGGAAAGACCCTAGTTGAGACCTTAGTGTTGACCCGAATTGCCTTGGACTCGTGTAGGGGTTATCCATGGGAGTGGGACCCTTTATCGACCCTAGAGGCTACCTATACTCGGGAGGGTTAGGTAGTTAGTATAGATAACACCGTCTTGCTTGAACCCATATTTTGCCACTTGTTGATAGACCACCCACCGTTACAACCCGTGAAATTAGACTTGATCGGATCCTAGTTACCCTTAATCTTGATTAAATCCCGTGTTTTCCATAGCTATTTGTTTAGTTTGCATTTTAGTCTAGATCTTGTTTATCGCATTTAGTTATCATTAGTTGAATTCAAATTTCCCCCTCTATCGACTTAGCTAGCATCCCTTGAAAACCGACTAGTAATCGCTTTGCTCTCCGTGGAAATCGACCCCCAAGTGCTACTTTGACAACCGTGCACTTGCGGTATTTAAAAAACACATCAAGTTTTTGGCGCCGTTGCCGGGGAGCAATTGCGATATTAGTTTGTTTTTAATCTAGCTTAGACTAAGTCATATTTCTTTTTTGCACACTTTGGTGTGCCGCTTGAGTATTCTTCTTTTTAACCTTCTCTTTCAAGTGTTTAGGTCTATTGCATGAGTAGGCGATCTCGACGAGGGGAATCTTTACAAGCCATAGACCCCGAAATCGAGGCTACGGCAAGAAGACTCAACGCCCAACGGAGAAGAGGATTGATAGGTGAACCGGTACTAGAGAAAATTGTAGTAGAAGAGATTACCCAAGAAGATCCCTTTGAGAATCCCTTTGGTACACCGATAGCAACAACCATGGGTGAACCGGTACCAATTCGAGATCATATGGCTCCCAAACACATTGTAAATCCAAGCATAAGAAGGCCTAGGGTCCAAGCCAATAATTTCGAGGTGAAGAATTCATTAATCCAAATGGTTCAAGAGAACCAATTCGGAGGAGGACCACTTGAGAATCCCAATGAGCACTTAAACGATTTCCTTGATAATTGTGATAACGTGAAAATGAACGGAGTTTCAGATGACGCCATCCGTTTGAGGTTATTCCCACGCTCACTGAGGGGATCGGCCAAGGAATGGCTTAAGAACTGCGACCCCGATTCATTTACCACGTGGGATGAGCTATCCGATGCATTCTTGAACAAATACTTTCCTCCGTCAAGAACCGCTAAAGTCAAGAGTGATTTGCAAAGCTTTACACAAGAAGAAGATGAAACTTTGTATGAAGCATGGGAGAGATATAAGAGACTCCAACGGTTATGCCCACACCATGGCATAGCCGAACCGGAGTTGGTCAATAACTTTTATAAGGGGTTGACAAATGAGTTGAGATTGAGCCTAGATGCGGCATCGGGGAGAGGAGCCTTGGATATCTTAGATCACAAGAAGGCCAAGGAATTGATTGAGGAAATGGCCTCAAGGACCCTTGATTGGAATGATGATAGGAGAGCTAGAAGGGGAAAAGGGAAGGCTTCTAATTCGGTGCTTAATATTGAGGTGAAGGAAAAGCTTGAGGAACTATCACAACAAATGGCCTTGATGAATTCAAACAAGGCTACAAACTCCAAAATGAAGCAAGTCTTGTATTGTGAACTTTGTGGTGAGCAAAGTCATTCTCCAATTAATTGCCCCTTGATTTCACCGGTTGAGGACGAATGTTATGTGGAACAAGTGAATGGATTGTGGGAATCTAGCCCGGCAAAACAAGCTTTCAACAACAATCAATTTCACCCGGGTTTGAGAAGCCACCCTAATTTCTCTTACTCTTCACAAAATGTCCAAAACCCAACCTTCATCCAAACTAGACCACAATCCAACCAAACGTTCCAAGCACAAAGAACCACCCAAAATCCACCGGGTTTCCAAAACCGGGGTTTCCAACAAAAACAATCATTCCAACCTTTAAATCAACCCATTCAACAACAAACATTCTAACAACAACCCCAACAACAAACATTCCAACAACCATTTCAACAAACCCAACCACCCAAGTCTAATATGGAATTGATGATGGAGCAAATGTTGAGTAATCAAAATCAATATATGGCACAACAAAATCAAAAACATGAGGAGACAAATGCTTCAATCACCCAATTAAGAAATCAAATGCAAAACTCTCAAAGGATGACCGACACCCAAATCTCTCAATTGGCCACTCAATTGAGCCAAATACAAAACTCAAATGGGAAATTTCCCGGTAGGACCGAGGAGAACCCCAAAACCATGAATGCTATCCAATTGAGAAATGGGAGAGTGTTGGATGAATTTACTCACCCCAAAAAGAAAAGGACTAGAGGGGAAGAGGAGGTGGTTGAGAAAGAAAAGGAAGTTGATGATGAAGTTGTGGAGTTAGTTGTGGAAGAACCACCCAAGGTTGCAAAGGTAACACCAAAGGTTGTTGATGAACCCGTCAAGAATGAAGTGAGGCCATATGTGCCACCTATCCCTTTTCCTCAAAGGTTGGCAAAGGCTAAGCTTGAACAAAAGTATGGGAAATTTTTGGAAATGATGAGGGGAATGCACATCACCATCCCTTTTATTGAAGCCATTAAGGAAATCCCAACTTATGGAAGGTTCTTGAAGGAACTTATCTCCAACAAGAGAGTGTTGAATGCTCCCACAACGGTGAATCTTTCAAAGGAATGTAGTGCTATCTTGTTGAACAAACTACCCCCGAAACTTGAAGATCCGGGTAGTTTCTCTATACCTTGCACCATTGGGACCGTTCAAATTGATAAGGCACTTTGTGATTTAGGGGCGAGTGTTAGCCTCATGCCACTCAAAATTTTCAAGAGATTAGATGGTTTTGAATTATCTCCAACAAGAGTCTCTTTGCAACTTGCGGACCGATCAATCAAATTCCCCATGGGTTTAGTTGAAGATGTTCCAATTAAGGTGGGAGGCCTTATAATCCCTTGTGATTTCTATGTCATGGACATTCCCGAAGACTCCAACATACCGATCATCTTGGGCCCTTGTCTTGCCACGGGGGGTGCTTTAATTGATGTAAAAAATGGGAAGCTCTCGCTTCAAGTAGGGGATGAAAAGATGGAGTTCTCATTGAACAAAACCATGGCGGAACCTTCAAGTGGAAAGTCTTGCTATATGATTGATGTCATTGAAGAGTGTGTAGAAAAGAGGCCGATGAAAAGTGGTGATCTTTGGCATGGGTTTGTTAGTGGCCAAGAGGAAGAGTGTGAAGAGCACTTGAAGATTGCTAAAGCTTGGGGTGAAATCATCAAAGAAGTCCCCAACAAGAAGTTTGAGAGTTTAGAAATGAATGGTAGAAGAGAGGAGAGATCCACGCCTCCTCAAGTGGAGTTGAAACCTCTTCCTTCATCTTTAAAGCATGCATTTTTAGGCCCCAACCATACTTTCCCGGTTATTGTCAATAGTGCACTCAATGACATTGAAATTTCTAAATTGCTTGATGTTTTGAAAAAGTACAAAGATGTCATTGGGTACACAATTGACGATATCAAGGGTATTAGCCCATCATTTTGTACTCACCGCATCCTTTTGGATGATGAGGGTGCTTCTTCGGTAGAGCCTCAACGACGCCTCAATCCCACTATGAAAGAAGTAGTTAGGAAAGAAGTGTTGAGACTTTATGATGCTAACATAATTTACCCCATTTCGGATAGCACATGGGTGAGCCCGGTGCATGTGGTGCCCAAAAAGGGGGGAATTACGGTAGTATCAAATGCAAATGATGAGCTAATAACCACTAGAGTGACCACCGGGTGGCGTATGTGCATAGACTATCGTCGCCTCAACAAGGCTACTAGGAAAGATCACTTCCCGTTGCCATTCATCGACCAAATGCTTGAAAGACTTGCCCAACACTCTTATTTTTGTTTTTTGGATGGTTTCTCCGGATTTTTCCAAATCCCGATCCATCCGAAAGATCAAGAAAAAACTACTTTTACATGCCCCTTTGGAACGTTCGCATATAGGCGCATGCCGTTCGGGTTGTGTAATGCACCCGCCACGTTCCAAAGGTGTATGTTGGCAATCTTTTCGGAATTTGTTGAGGACATCATGGAAGTGTTCATGGATGATTTTTCCGTTGTAGGTACCTCCTTTGATGAGTGTCTAGGCAATTTAACCAAGGTTTTACAAAGATGTCAAGAAACCGGTCTAGTTTTAAATTGGGAGAAGTGTCACTTCATGGTGACATCGGGGGTAGTCTTGGGTCATGTAGTGTCGAGTCATGGTTTGGAAGTTGACCAAGCAAAAATTGAGGTCATTAAAACCCTTCCCCCTCCCATTAATGTGAAAGGAATTCGTAGTTTCCTTGGTCACGCCGGTTTCTACCGACGTTTTATCAAGGATTTCTCATCCATTGCTAGACCGTTGACCGAATTGCTAGGAAAAGAGGTTCCATTTGTATTCACTAATGCTTGTTTGGATGCTTTTAATAGGTTAAAGCAAGCTCTCATCACCGCTCCTATTATGCAACCTCCTACTTGGGGACAACCTTTCGAGCTCATGTGTGATGCTAGTGATGTAGCGGTGGGGGCCGTCCTAGGACAAAAGAAAGATGGAAAGCTTCATGCCATATATTATGCAAGCAAAACTTTGGATTCGGCACAAGCTAACTACACCACTACCGAGAAGGAATTATTGGCGGTAGTATTTGCCATTGATAAATTCCGTTCTTATTTAGTGGGGTCTAAGGTGATAATCCACACCGATCATGCCGCCCTTAAGCATCTCTTATTGAAGAAGGACGCCAAACCTCGATTAATAAGATGGATCCTTTTGTTGCAAGAATTTGATCTTGAGATCAAAGATAAGAAGGGGACGGAGAATCTAGTGGCGGACCATTTGTCAAGATTGGAAATTGAAGATCCGGGTAATGCAATACCCATTGATGATTCTTTTACCGATGACCAATTGTTTGCCCTTGCCATAGTAGAAGCACCTTGGTATGCCGATTTTGTGAATTATTTGGTGTCGGGAATCATTCCACATGACTATGATTCTCACAAGAAGAAAAGATTCTTTCATGATGTCAAACATTATTCTTGGGATGAGCCCAATTTGTACAAAAGTTGTGGGGATGGTATAATGAGGAGATGCGTCCCAAGGGAAGAAATTGTCTCAATCATGTCACATTGCCATGATTTACCATGTGGAGGACATGCTAGTGCTATGAAGACCGCCGCCAAGGTACTACAATGCGGTTTCTTTTGGCCCACTCTATTTCATGATGTTGCACTCTATGTGAAGGGGTGTGACAAATGCCAAAGAACGGGAAAGATCTCTAGGAGAAATGAAATGCCTATGAACTACATTCTTGAGGTAGAGATCTTTGACGTTTGGGGAATCGATTATCAAGGACCATTTCCATCTTCTTATGGGAATGAGTATATATTGGTTGCGGTGGATTACGTAAGTAAGTGGGTAGAGGCGATTCCTACCAAGACTTGTGATGCAAAGACGGTTGGAAATTTCTTGAAGAGGGTGATTTTTCCTCGCTTTGGAGTGCCAAGAGTGCTTATTAGCAATCGAGGATCACACTTCCTAGAGAAGACTTTTGAAGCTATGCTTAGGAAGTATGGGGTTCACCATAGGAGAAGCCTTGCCTATCACCCCCAAGCTAATGGGCAAGCCGAGATTTCCAACCGAGAAATTAAGTCTATACTTGAGAAAACCGTTAATAGATCGAGGAAAGATTGGGCAATGAAGCTTGATGATGCCCTTTGGGCTTATCGGACCGCCTACAAAACCCCAATAGGCACTTCGCCTTTTAGGTTGGTCTACGGTAAGCCTTGTCACCTCCCCGTCGAACTAGAGCATCGTGCCTTTTGGGCCGTAAAACACTTGAACTATGACTTGAAGGAGGCGGGGGAGAAAAGGCTACTCGATTTGAACGAGTTGGAGGAATTTCGTTTGAATGCCTATGAAAGCTCAAGGATTTACAAAGAAAAATCAAAGAGATGGCACGACAAAAGAATCATGAGAAGAGAATTTAACAAGGATGATCTAGTGTTGCTCTTCAACTCTAAGCTAACGCTTTTTCCGGGTAAGCTTAAGTCGAGATGGTCCGGCCCTTTTAAAGTGGTCCAATCGTTTCCCTATGGCTCCGTTGAGATAGCTAGCAATGACGGAAGAGTCTTTAAGGTAAATGGGCAACGGCTTAAGCACTATGTAGTTGGGCAACCGATTGAGGAAGCCGTTGTCATTAACCTTGCCCCAATTGAAGCATAATCTTTACAATCTTAGCCTTTGCTTGCTAAACTTGGTCGAGCCAACGACGTTAAACAAGTGCGCTTATGGGAGGCAACCCACATTTGACGGTTTTGGTGTGATTTTGAGATTTTGTAGGAGGCAATCCGGGGACTTTTTCAAGTTTCTAATGCTTTTGTTAGGTGTTTGGGTTTTGAAGGAGGACTTGAGGAAGATTTTTGGGGTTTAAGAGTGATAATCATCGGAGCAAAAATCGAAAAATCGAAGATGATGGGCAAAAAAATGAAGCCGTGCGCAACTAATGCAGGACACGGTCAACCGTGCGGTTCGTAACGTGCGCAACTCAACCCAACCGTGCGCAACTAATTCCGTCCAGCTTCCACCGTGCGGTTTAAACCGTGCTATTCTCAACTTTTTGAAAAAAAAAAAAAAATAAATGCTGCACTTACAAAACGCACGGCCCACCCAATTTTTCCTCATCTTCATTATTATCTTCATCTCTTTCCTCTCATTTTTCCCAATCCCCTTTCAACCCAACAACCAAACTTCCTCCAAAATCAACTCCACCCACCAAACTACCTTCAAATCCACTCAAATAAATACATCACTAACACTTTTTCATCATCAACAACAACAAGCCTAAAAAAATCAATTTGGTTGAAGACTTATTTTCTCCCCATAATTCCTTAGATTTGATTTTTGAGCAACTTCCCTACCTTCATTCCTTGCCATCTTTTTAGGGGAGACTAAGGGGACTTTAAGGAGCATTTTGGTGGTATTTTCGTCAAAATCCGTGAGACTTGATTTTTTCCGGGCCGGAGTCGGAGTCGTTTTTTCTGCTTTTCCGGGTGAGAACGGCATCTATTTGAAGGTTTCTTTCCAAATGGCCTCTAAACGATCCCGTGTGGAAGGTACAATTGCTTCTTCGTCTTTCCCTACCCCCGGTTTAACTAGAGTTCGTGTTAGCCAATTTAGACATAGATGTGGCTTGGTTGGGTTTCATTCTAGTACCCAACTTAAGAAGTATAATGAGCTATTACGTAAGGATTTTGACCCCACCAAATTTTTCTGCACCCCTACAATGATTTCTATGGGAATTTATGATGATATTAATAAAATGTGTGATAGGTTGGGTCTAAAAATTGGGTCGACACATGTTTGGTCTTACAAGTCCCTTACTTGCGAGTTCCTCGCAACGTTGAAGGGAAACCTTGACAGTAGATCCCCAACCATTAGCTTTCAAATCTTGGGACATGAGTTCGAGTTTAGCCTTGAAAAGATTTCGGAATTTCTTGGTATTCCCTTTCTACATGATTGCAAGGGTGTCGCTTCTAAGTCGACACCTAAAATGAGGGATCGGGAAAAATTTTGGACCGAAATAACCCGTTCCGAAGCCCGATATGAGGCTCGGACAGCCGCCTTATCGGAGGTGCGGAACCCTGTGTTCCGTTACTTTTTGAGGATGTTTTCCGACATTCTCATAGGTAGCCACGAGACTCACCATAGGGTAGGGGCGATTGCGTGTCATAGCCTTATGGAGCTAATGGAGAATAAACCCTTGTCCATCGACCTGACCAAGGCGGTTTTGTTACAATTGATGAAAATTAGAGACAAA
This sequence comes from Heliosperma pusillum, assembly GCA_022085475.1. NCBI lineage: Eukaryota > Viridiplantae > Streptophyta > Magnoliopsida > Caryophyllales > Caryophyllaceae > Heliosperma > Heliosperma pusillum. Next base: position 2,155 of record JAIUZE010069963.1, on the reverse strand, counting down.
GTACCACCGACAATCATAGGAGGGGGACTAGTAACCTTGATCGCTCAAGGGGCGGGGATGAATGAGGAACCTGAGGATAGGGCGAGGGGGTCAACTTTCATAGACCATAACCATTTGAGGACGTGCCTTATGACTAGGACGGTCGATGAGAGGCAAGGTCTTTATTTCCTCATCACAAAGCGTCGGGCCATGCCACTCCCCAACCCCGATTTCACAACTATCTTTAACCGGGTGAACTGGGGGATGCCTTTGCGGGAGGGGGAGTTGATTAAGGATTCGACTTATGTTGATTGGGGAACTGCGTCCTACGGTCTTGACCCCTCCACGATACGGTATGAGACCATTTTGCCTATTGATGATAATGCTTCCTCTGATGGTGACGGTTCCCCTACCCCTCCCCAACCTAGAAATGAAAGACCAACCTCCTCTCACCAACATTTCTCCCAATTTGAGACCGGCAATCCTTCGGGTGGAGGGTATAATCAAGGGCAACATGCTAATTTTGGGTATACCCCATACATGCCCCAACAATTTTCCATGCCCCCCTACCAACAATACCCACCTCCACCTCCGGGTTTTGGCCCTAACCCTTGGGACATGTCTTCCCTCTCAACCCAAATCTCCTCCCTAAACAACAACTTTAATACCCTTAATTCCAATTATGACTCCCTCTTCACCTCTTTTGGTGAGCATAGGAGTTCTTTTGAGGCTTTTAGGGCGGAGACTAGGAAGTCTTTTGAGGACCTTAGGGAGGACACTAGGAAGTCTTTTGAGGAGTTGAGGAATCTCCAAACTCGGCAACATGATGAGGCTATGAGTGCCGTGGGTAGTTTGGGTGAGTCGGTTAAGTCTTTGTTCGACGCCTTCACTTCTCATTTCCCACCTCATCAACCACCGCAATAGACTTGGGGGAACGGGAGGAGCCTTGTGTGAGAAGGTGGCATTGAGGATGGTTGTTGGTTGTTGGGTCGGTTTTCTTGTTTTGTATCCCCTTCTATTCCCTTGTCCCTTGTTGATTGATGAAGAACTGAGTTGTTGTTGTTGCATTGTTGTTATTTGATTGTGTTGTGATATCTATTGTTTGCAAGTGCATTGGTTGCACTTGGGGTGATAATTTTTGATATGCTCCTACTTTTGAAAATCCAAATTAACAAGAATCTCCCTCATTTTGAGCGAGTATGCCCGTCAAATCCAAATTTAGATAGCCTAGTCTAGTCTTTATAAAAAAAAAAACCAAAAAATATGTTTTTCCTTTTTGAAATAAAATTTTGAAATAAAATGTGTTTCTTCTCCCGTTTGAGTACTTACTCGAGGACGAGTAAGGTGCAAGTGTGGGGAGGGGATTTATTGCCAAAAAACAAAAAATTTGAAAAATTTGAAAAATCCAAAAATACGTGTTCTTTGTATATATTTGTGCATGTGCGTAGTTTGTTCACTTGTGTAGGATCCGCGACCAATGATCGGAGACAAGAACGAAGGTTTGTGAGCCTAGATTTGGTATGATCTTTCCAACCTTCACCCCCTTTCTTTTCTTGTAATTTCACATGAGGAGTTGGGAGATTTTTGACTTGTTAATGATGATTTGAGGAATTGGTGGTTGTGGAATGTTGTGTTGTAGGTTAGGATTCCGTTGCTATTAGTTGCATGTTTATTTGTTGCATTGTTGTACTTAGCTTGCATTCATGATAAGTTTGTAAATATCTAATTGCATTCATGTAGTTTAGTTGCATCAAAAAAAATGTTTTCAAAAGAAAATACCAAAAACACGGATAAGTGGTTTAATGATTTTGAACATTCCAAATGCTAGTGGTCATTTCTCTAACTTTGAAATTTATTTAAAATTCTTTTGAAAACAATGCTTGCATCTACATGAGTTGATATTAGGCGTCCAAACGGCCAAGGTCAATGTAAATCGAGTTTTGCAAGGTTTTTCATTCCATTTCAACCCGTGTTGTTAAACATCCTTGAGTGGTGGTTGGACGAAGGCGACCATGGAGGTCAATTTTAGAGCTTATATTTCCCTAAAGAAGGGGTGTTGTTTCATTTTGATCAATTGTTTAATCATGTTTTCACGCTCATGTTCTTTTAAGGACTCCCGTCACTCCCGGCCACCCAACTTGGCACATTGTGCGCAAGTAGAAAGATTTCGGTGGGT